>PVKN010015326.1:0-18579 GCA_004027915.1 Capromys pilorides | reverse complement strand
GAGAGAGAGAGAGAGAGAGAGAGAGAGAGAGAGAGAGAGAGAGAGAGAGGGAGACGGAGAGGGAGAGAGCTTAGCCCATGCTGGCCTTGAACTTGCAGTGATCCTCCTAGCTCAGCCTCCCAAGTGCTAGGATTAACTCTCTTGGCTTTAATATTAATTTCTACTTTTTTATTTATTTAGTCTCTTTTTTTCATTTTACGTATTTGGTACAGGGTCTCACTACACAGCTCCGACTCATAGTGATCCTGTTTTCAGCCTCCCCAGCGCTGGGATTAACTTCTATTTACTCTCAGGTGTTTCCCCAAATACAATAGGTCGAGTTTAAGAGCATCCTTCTGTTCTAATGAATTCACACAATAGTGGATAAACACACTAAATAAAGGTATGTGTGTTTGTGTGGCCATGGGGCCAAAATAAATTTAATGTACAGCTTAGAAGCTGCATGATGTCTGTTTTGTTGACTTGAGCTTTAGAGCTTAGGGGCAGGTGTGTCTCTGGGCATGCAGGCGTGTGTGTGTGTGTGTGTGTGTGTGTGTGTGTGTGTTTGGTTATATACAGAGACTCTGTCTTAAAAGAAAGAAAAGACAGACAGACAGAGAGAAAGAAAGAAAGAAAAAGAAAGAAAGAAAGAAAGAGAAAGAAGGAAAGAAAGAAAGAAAAAGATCCCAGCCTGCCGACGCTGCCCAGGTGGTGCTGGGCAAATCCCCCACCGCCTCAGCACCGCCGTTGCCGCAGGCCCCGAGGCCCATGCCCAGGTCTCCTGCTGGCTCTGGACGAGGGTCACAGGTGCCAAGACCCTGACTCGGATGTGCCACAGTTGCTCCAGGGTGGCCCCTGAGCTTTGGATTCCCGGTCTATGAAGCTGGGACAGGGACACTGGAAAGGAGTGGGGTCAGCTGTACCCCAGGACCTTGAACACTTCCTTCTCTGTGAACTTTCTCTTTCTAACCTCAGCAGGGACTCAAAGTGGCTTATGAAAGCACACAACAGATAGCTAAGGGCACACGCTAAAAATAAGGCCAGGTGAGGTGGTGCACGCCTGTCATCCCAGTCCTCCACTTGGGAGGCTGAGGCAGGAGGACTTCAGTGAGTTACACACCCACCTGGTCTATATAACAAGACCCTGTCTTAAAAAACCAAGAAGAGAAACCGAGCGTGGTGGTGCACATCTGTAATCCCAGCGCTGGAGAGGCTGAGACAGAAGGATCACTGTGAGTCCAAGCTGTGTCGCGAGACCTTGTGAGATTAAAAAAGATGAAGAAGATGAGAACCTAAGGCAAGAGCAGGAATAATCCCACCACAGACTGGAATCTTCCCCAAGAACCAGGCCTTTAGGAGAAGATTGAGGCACTGAGGGAGGGAAGGGGCAAAGCCCCAAGGTGTGACAGAGCTGGTACCCCTCCTTGGGGGGAACTTAATGTGATCTGGGGTCACTGGGGCCCCTGGTTAGAATGCAAACCCCAAGTGTGCAGGTCCAGGGGGTGCTGGAGAATTTGCCCCTCAGAGGGTGGCCCTGTGGGCCTTGGACAGAAAAGGAGGAGCCCAGATCCCTGTTCGGGCCCTGGGCTTTCTAGTGTGAGCCCACTGGGGCCAAGCAGGGTCTCAGCTGCCCTGCAGGGAGGGCGAGGGTGTTTGGGAGCAGAGCAGGTGGCTGATGTGCTGTCCTTATCCACAGCACCAGCCAGAGCTCACACCCTGGCTGGCCAGGGGCCAGCTCAGCTCGGGGACCAGGCAGGCACCTACAGAGAGATCTAGGGGCCCAGCCTGCCCCGCCCAACAGCGTCATGGGGACAGCTAGCTTTCTGGGCCACTTACCTGGAAGCCAGGACAGCCTGGAGGCTCATTAGAGTTGAACTTTGGCCAACTGGACGTTCACCTCCGTGGCCCAGCCAGCTCGCCTACCGAGGGCCTCTCCCACCGCACGGGGGAACATCATGGCATCTTGGCCCTGCAGCGGTTTATGTCAGTGCTCAGGGCGAATGTGCGCTCTTAGGAGCTGCTACAGCCCAGCGAATCTCTAACCTGTGCAACGGACCCTCCTGCGGACGCAGAACAGGGTCCACACCCAGGCTGCCTCCTGGTGACATCCCAAAGTCACGGGGACAGGGTTTGGGCCAGCAGCAGTGCTCAGGAGAGGAGACCTCACGCAGGCAGAGTTATGAGTGAAGTGGACATGAGCGGTGGCCTGGGGCTGTGGTGCCACCAGGGCCGTGGTGTGGCCTGTGGCCACACGGAGGCCATGCTTGGCTAGCAGGAAAGGCCCTGCTGCCTGCCTTCCCTGACACTAAACCCCACCGGGTGTGGTGCACGCGCCTGTCGCCCCAGCATTTGGGGACTAAGGCGGGAGGTTGGGCCAACCTGGGCTGTGTGGGAGACCCTGCCTCAAGATAAAATGAAGTAAAATAAATAAAAAGAGATGCCCGGCAGTGTGCTCCACGCCCTCTGCTCTCAGCCCACCCTTGCCATGGAGTGCACGTGGCACTGTGTACACACATGCACGTGCACGCGCGCGCGCACACACACACACGCACGCACGCACAGCCTACAACCTTTCATTCACGATTCAGGAGGACAGGTGGAGCAGAATGCTGGGAGCAGGAGGAGGACAACGTGGACAGTCCTTCCGAAGCGACCTGACTTTATAAGACTCGCAGATTTTCAGGTGCGAATTCCCCTTCGTCAGGCGCAGCCCCTGATCTCACAGTGGGGCCCTAGACCAGAGAGCACGGTGCTGTTGTGTCTTCCAAGTCTCGTGGACTTCATGGGTGGGGGTTTGGGCGGTGGCTGGTCCGCGGGAACCGGCTATTCATCCCTGAGTTGGTCCGCTGAGGAATTCCCAGCTAAGCGTGCTGTTGGGAGGCGGAGCCTGGTGGGGGAGGGGTCGCTGGGGGCGTGGCCAGGAAGGGTCGGTCCCCGCCTCCTCCCTCCATCGCTCTGCTTCCTGCTGGTCGTACACCGAAATCTCTGCACACTCTGAGCTAAAGCAAACCTTCCTTCTTTCACTTGTGGGCATCAGATGTCGTGTCCCAGAAAGGACAAAGTAACAAAGACAGGCAGCGGTGCGTGGTCTGCGGAGCCAGCGCTCCAGCCCCTCGCCCTGTCCCTCCATGGCTTCAGGCTGTTCTTGCCCAGCTTGCAGAAGAGGATTAATCTTTAATTTTCACGATAGTCCGGAGACTGGCACCTGTGAACCACAGGGCCCCACGTCTCTCTTCCATCCCAGTTTCCGCTGGGTCAGCAGGGCAGGCTGGGACCTTGGTGTGCAGAGCGGAGAGGGCCTTATCGGCTGTCCCTGGGTGATGGCCTGGCCAGCGAGGCAGGAGGCGGCTGCAACTGATAACGCCTTCTGGGAATGCGCGCTCGCCGGGCAAGGCCCGGTTTGTGTCGCCTATCACGGCTGCGCACGTGATCTTAGTGGATCCCTAATCAGTGCTACCACTGGCCTAGGGGGGAGCAGGTTCAGAGCACGCCTCCGTCTCTCCCACCCCAAGGAGGAGGAGCGGCTGGCTGCTCTCACAGCGCGGGCCAAAGTCCCCTGCGCTATTCCCGGTAGCTGTACCCACCTGTGGATGCCACCGGGCGGGGCTCCTGGCTTGCTGGGCGCCGTCACGGTTGGCAGCTTGGCTGGGTGGGGACCGGGCTGCCCCGCTAGTGAAGCTCCTCTGGCAACTGGAACTTTCCAGGCTACAACACCGGGCTGGGGGACCCGGGTATGAAAACACCTTGCCTTTGGCGGGCAGGGACAGCGGTGTCATCGATGCAGGGTCCAGCACCGAGGGTCCCCCTGAATATCTCCAAGCTCTGCTAGAGTCTTGTAGGAAACTGTGTCCTGAATTTCCATTTCTTTATCTGTAAATATGAAAAAGTAACACCTTTTCTCATAGATTTCTTCCATACTGGTGGGAAACTCGTTAGAAAACAAAACTCACAGTGGCAATACCAAGGGAAACCACAGTACTTGTAAATCCGCAGATGACAGGGAAGGACATGAAGAGGTTCAGTTCTGTTCTAGAGCCTTCCATGCCTCAGACTTGTGGCTTTCCCAGAGGAAATCCAGCTGGGGCGGCGGGATAAGGGCTACAGAGCTGAGCTCTCATACCCCTCCCTGCTGGGGACCCTTGATCCCCCTCTGGGAAGTTAACTGAAAATCCAGGTGGATTCTGAAATCTGCTTTTTTTACAAAAAAATGTCTTTGGTATAGGGTCTCATTATGTAGCTCAGACTCCTGGTGATCTTCCTGTTTCAGCCTCCCCAACACTGGGTTATAGGAGTGTTCTACCACACCGCACCACAGTAGCCTGTTCAGTGCACCTGAGGGCAGGGCCCACACAGCATGAGGTGCAGGGGATTGAACCTCGGTTCCTATGTTTGCCTAAGCAAGTACTTGTCTGTGAAGTTATCTCACCAATCCTAAAATCTGCTTTAATCCCCAACAATTTTTTTTTCCTCAGGCAGGGTCTCCCCATGTAGTTGACATTGGCCTTGAACTCACTGTGGAGCTCAGGCTGGCCTCAAACTCTCACTGATCCTCCTGCCTCAGCCTCCTGGGTGCTGGGGTTACAGTTGCATATCTCTACAGCTGGCTGGAGATAAGCTGAGAACCCTGACCCCAGCCTCCCCACCCCTCCTGCGTTTCTCCTGGTGGCCAGCTGGAGAAGGCAGGGGCCGCGCTCCCCGCTGGGCTGTGGTGGTCTGCAGTTCCTGGCCTTCCTGCCCCGGCCAACCGCAACAAGGCGGCCGGCGCTGGGCCACTCTCCCGCAGGGCTCACTGTGACTTGTGGAAAGAGGCGCTCAGTGGCTGTGTTTCCCAGTTGCCTTCCTCACTGTCACAGCGAGGTGCCAAAGCCACCTCGCCCTTCAGACGGGAGCTGAGTGAAACCTACAGGCCTAGCCCTGGGGCCCCAAGGTCCGGAGCTGTTGTCTGGGGAGACTTCCTGGGGCCCGCCCAGCTCTCCACACCAGTGACCACAGGCACAGGCTTTCTCGGTCTGAGTCACTCTCCATCTGCCCTTTCGGTTTCCTTCTCTGTGTGAGCGATACCCTGACTGCACTTGACCCCGAGGTGCAAGTGGACCAGGAGCCACCCCGGAAGGGGAGAGAGAGGGTGGGCGTACAGGAAGGAGGCTGGTGTCCACTCTGGGTTGCCATTAGTGGTGGTTTTTTCCTACACTGAACCAAAGATCTGAAGAAGCCCCCTCTGGTGCCTGGCTGGGGCAGCATGTGGCTTCTGCCACAGGGCAGGGCTGTGCAGGCCTCCCTGGGCCCTGGGAGCCCGCCCGGGCCAGGGCTGTGCGCAGCGTTGGGAAAGCCGGTGGAGGCGCCGGGCGTAGGACTTCAGATTCCTGGCCCCAGCGCCTCCCCATTCATTAGCCAGATGCAGTGTGATGTTCACTGGTTAGGGAAGCTCTGCAAAGCAGGGGTGTCATAGGCTACCAAGAGGGGTCAGGGGGCTGGGGGACAGGACCTTGCCCAACCTGAACACCCCAGGAGACGCAGAGCAGAGAAGCACTTGTGGCCAGCGCTGAGCACACATACTGAGTTTCAGGGACAGACGTCTGTGTGATGCACTCATGGTGGGGCTACCTGGGTCTCAGGGGCAGGGGCCAGGACAGAGGGGAGCCCAGGCCTGGCCTCAGGGAGAGAAGAATGTAGCCAGGCCCTCTGGGTAGCTTCAAATGGGGTGTTCCAGAAGCTGAGTCAGGCTAGAGAATTCCTCTTGGTTAAGAGAGTAAACCATTCAGATGCCCAAGGCCCAGTGAAAAGCTTTTTTAAAAGATGTGGTATACAGATACAATGGAATATTATTTGGTCTTGAAAAAGAAGGGAATCCTACCATTTTGACCACTTGAATAGAGCTGAGGATGGGCCACATGGATAGACCCACAAGGATGCTAAGCAAAGTAGGCCAGGTACAGGAAGATGCAAGACCACAATAATACGTGGAAATATAAGAAAGGTGAGCTCATAGGAGTAGAGAGTAGAGCGGGGTGCCTGAGCTACATGGTGAGTTCAAGGCCAGCCTAAGCTTCATAGTGAGATCCTATCTCAAAAAACAAACAGAAGATAGAGAGCAGAGAAGTGATTTCTGGGGTAGAGAAGACGGGGTGAAGGCATTCAAAGGACCCAGAACTTCAGCTATGGAAGCTCAGTAAGTTTTGCAGATGTGAGGCACAATGCGTCAAGCAGCACCAGCACTGCTGTACTATAATAACCTTGCTAACAGGGTAAATTTCAAATATTCTCACACACACGTACACACACATGCACACATACACACACCCATGTGCACACACATGCACACCAGCATGCACACGGTGAAAAACATGGTAACTATGTGATGGGCAGGATGTTGATTAGGTTCCTCCAACCATTCCACAAGTGCACGTATATCACAACCACAAGGCGTACACCTTAAATCTATAAATCTTTTTATTTGCCAACCTTACCCCAGCAAGACTGACTTTAAAAAACAAGTTCAAGGTTCAAATGCAGATGAGGACTGAAATTGCGTCTCTGGAACTGGTCAGCTACTGCCTGGCCAGGAAGCCGCAGGGCAGCCCTTCTGTCCCACATCTTCCTCTTTCTCCCCTCCTCCCACATGGCAGACTCCAGGCTCTGCTCTGAGGGATGCAGGAACCCCAGTGTGGCCAGGTGTCACCTCCCGCTGGCCGGCTTCTCACCAAGGCCTCCAGCACCATTCACCTGGCTTGCTGTGATTGGCCTTGAGAACTCGCAGCGATCCCAGGCACCAGAGCCTTTGCTGGGCAGGACCTCGGGCCATGACCATGACAAGCCCAGGAGGGGTCCTGCTGCTGTTGCCTTTGAGCCCAGAGCTGAGAAGGGACTCACCTGTGCCACACGGGAGCGCACCTGAAAGCTGAGATCAGCTCCACCCCAGGCCCTGGGAGCTCAAGGTTGGGACCTCACTGCTCGACCCTCAGCGGCCCTGGTAGGTGAGTGTGCCGCAGGTGGCCCAGGGCTCAGGTGCCTCTGCGCGCCCATCCAGCCTCAGCCTCAAGTGTCATGGCTCCTGGGCACTTCCTTTCCGACTTGCAGGTCCACGGAGTCCAAGGCTGTCACTAACTGAGGTCTGAATTGTCCTCACAGAGAGTACACAGGGTCCTTACTGTGTCCTGAGAGAGCACAAGCCCAGCAGGATGCTGGCCCTGAGCCTCAGGACCCCTGACAGCCACAGCCTGGTGGGGCAGGCAAAATGCAAGCTGGGAGAAGCACCACAGAGTGCCCGGGCCTTGATGGGGTCAGACCACTGCTTCCTGGGGTGCCGCGGGTTGAGAACACAAGTAAAGTGGACTGAGACCAGTTCAGTTAACTCACTGGCTCCTAACTTCTCAGCACCAGGGACTGATCCTGTGGAAGACTTTTTGTTTTAGGATGATTCAAGCACATTACGCTTTTTTATTTCTATTACTACAGTACAATAATGGTGAAATAACTATAGGGCTCTCTATACAGCAGAATTGGGGGGAGTTCTGAGCTTGTTTTCCCACAGCTAGATGATTCCTCCTGGGTATGATGGGAGGCCATGATGCCCACAGTGAGTGCTTGTTTCTGTCCACTCACCACCTGATGTAGTTGAAAAGTCACCTGACATTCACTGATACGGGTTTGCAAAGAGCTGATTTATGATGAGTTCCGTGCACTCAGAGCTCTCTGCTGATGTTCACCTGTGTTTGCAGCTGCTCTCCGATGCCAGCATCCCAGCCTCAGCCCCAGCTTAGACCAGCAGGAGTAGAGTCTCAAGGGGAGGTGCAACCCAGCTTTCTGGCTGGTGCAGTTCACAAGGGATTGGGGAAAACCCCAATTCCTGGGCGTGCACAGATGGAGCTTTGTGTGTTCAACCATGGCTCATGGTTCACCTGCTGTAGTGTGGCCTGGTTCCTGGCAGGCCATGGGATTGGGGACCACTGAGTTAACTCAGTTTCTGCAAACGTCTCTGCCTGTGTGACTGGAAGCTGCTCCTGCTTTTGCAGAGACAGCAGGTCTCAGAGGAGGAATAAAGCGCATGCCTGTGTGTGGCCTGCTTCTCCCTACAGAGGTTCTTCCTGCAAGTCACCCGGGTGCCAACGTGGAAGCTGAGAGTCGCCTGTGGTGGGCTGTCCTCAGTGGCTGTTTCCTGGGAGTGCACACACTCAGGGTCACTCTGCGATGCAGGCTATGTCCTGCCTTAGCTAGGGGAAAGCCAGGCTGCCCTAACAGAGATCCAGTGACCAGGTAGCCCAGGACTTGTCTTATAAATTGCCCATGAGGAAGGAGATGAGGATTTGACAGCCATACAATCTCTGGTGTGTGTGTGTGTGTGTGTGTGTCTGTGTGTTCACACTTATTAGCTCCTTTTGTTGCACAAATCTACACTAAACTAGATGCAAAATGCTCAGCACCAGCGGGGTGGTGCAAACCAGGTCCACATCACCAGCCTCAGCTTAAGTAAAATAGTGACTTATATGCATTTTGTGAGCAGAAAGTAGACACTCCATGGCGGGTTAGTCTATAATAATGGTGACATATATTGGTGCCACATTGTGAGGCAGGTGTGTCTGGGCAGGTTTAGTCAGAGGGAGCCATCCAACACAAGGCAGGAAGGGCCGGGGAAAGTCGGGGTCTGGGCGAGCGGGAAGATTTCCTGTGTCCTTGACAGGGCGAGCCTGTTCCTGGAAGACAGTCCTTGAAACAGCCTGGCAAAAGAGGGTACGCATGCGGGCCGTGGTGCAGCTGGGCAGGGGAGCAGAGTCAGACTGTCTCTGAGCTGCAGCTGGGTAGTTAGGCAAGGCAGGCTGAGTCTGACGGCCTAATTATGAAGCTATAGGTTTAAAATTTTTCTATGACATTCCTCTCTGTTTTTTTAATATAAGGAAGATTCTTCTTCCTCAGTTTTAACAAGCTGACAGGAGGAGGTGGGTCTTAGGAGGAGTACGGCCTCAAAACGCTCAGACAAAAATTGGGTTAGGGTGCGAATCATACAGGGACCCAGGGGGACTGTCAGAAGGGCCATGTAGGCCCACTTAGGGCTCCTGCTCATGAGGGGAATAAGTCCAGGGAACCCCACCAAGAGGAGACACCCAATCTCTTTTTGGCCCTGGGGTTTGAGGCGCTTTCACCACTGGCTGGAGTTTTCTTTGACTCTCCCGGACTTGTTAGCATGACAGCAACATTCCTCCCTTGGGCCATCAGGAGGTCTAAAGCTCTCGATTCTGTAAGGCAACCATAGCCAAAGATTCCACTTTCTCTTTGAGGGTGTCAGTGGACTCCCAAATGCTTTCAGAGTCTCTTATTCCTTGGCTATTCAGTTGTGCATATTGGCTTGTCCTAACCCAAGGGCTGTTCCACGTGCCACTGGTGTGCCAACCAGGATGGGCAGGAATATGGGGTCCCCACTTCCGGTGTGATCCAGGGTGAGAGAGGGTTGCAGTCACTGGGGTAGATGTTTAGATTCAGGATCAGGAAGGCAACACTGCAGAGGTTCCTGTGTTATGGGGAAAGCACAGCTGACCCCATTAGAGCCCCGAGAAAGTTCCATTATTTGCCTGAGCTGGCAGAATTGGGTTATGGAGGCACGGTCAGCTGACACATTTGGAAAAAACCTTGCTTCCCATGAATCAAGTAGAGTTTCCCATTATATCTGAGTTGGGGAAGCTGGAAGTGGGACTGCCGGGGAATGAGTAACACGGAAAGAGGAAGTATTGGGAGCTGGCCCTCACACGGTGGCAGGTGGCATGTGGGGCCAGCGGTCTTCTCCCAGAGTCCTATCAGCCAACTGAAACAGTTGGAGGCAGTGGGAAGAGGTACCTCATGTCATTTTCTGTGTGTTTAAGTTTGAAGTTTGTGAAAACCATGTGGTGGGGAGCTCAAAGAGTGGGGATAAAGACCTTTTGAAGCAACGTGACAGGATCTTTACCTATTCTAACTACTGGGACATCTAACAAGTGTCCCGTTGACCAGACAGTGTCAGTGAGGCCATATACATGACACTGAATGGGGTTGCAGGTACCCTTCTTGAAGTCTGAGGGGACCAGAGCCTGAGTAAGGGACGGTCTTCCATTTTAAGGAGGGCTTACCCAGCCCCGTCTGATCTACCAGTTCCAGGGCTTCTCTTCTCCAGGCCAATACATATTGGTACATTTCCAGCCACCACAGTACCAGAAATAGATGTTGTTATCATATCAAAAGCATTTTGACCACCTGTTGTGAAAGTGGGCTCCTGTCAACCTTGACAAACAAACTTATTGTTGGTTTCGTAAGTTTGTTCCAATGTAGGTCACTATATCCTGTGTAATAACTACTGATCTCACTACAGGACAGGGATCAAAGTACAAGGACACTTAGGTTGGTGGAGGTCCCACTTGCTATGATTAAGGAGACTTTGTGTACCACTGACATGGGCTTCGAACTCCCAGTATTCTCTCTTTCCATAAACTCCTACGAGGCTTAGATATATTACCAAAAGGAAAGTCATTTCAGTCCCAAATCAGAGACACCTGAGGGTGGGCAGTCCAACGGTTACACATATGTAGAAAAGGACAACAATCAGTCTTTTGGGGAACTCTCCAGTCCCCTGGGACTACAGCCCAGAGTCTCAGGGCAAACACACAAATTAACAAAAGGAAAGGGCTACAAACCAAACGGAATAGCAGTACGAGTTTTAGGGTGGATGTTCTGGGGTGTGGTATCTGATCCATCCTCAGCTGTGTGTTGACTCGTCCACTTCCTGATTGATAAGCGCAGGACTTTGAGTGCATTGTCTTTCAGGGTGGTGGTCTTCAAGGGGGCCAGCTCGTCAGGGTAGGCCAGCAGTCCCTGGGATGAGCCCGCTTGATTCTGGAGTGACGAATCCAGAGTGACTCATTGCAGTGAAAGTGGTCAAAATAATGAAACAGGGGCCCTTCCAACTGGAAGACAAGGACTCTGTTTCCAGTTAATAGCCCAGACCACGTCACCTGGCTTATGGGCATGAGCAGGCATGTCAGGGGGAAGGGCTGCCCCTTTCTAATATATTTTTATGTATCTGGGAAAAAGTCTCCCATAAGTGAGCAAATTGTTCCTATAGGGAGAAGTTTCCCAAGTGCCATAAGTCTCCTTGGAAGCCCTTTATTAAAGGCAAGAGTCTTGCAAATAGGCCTGCAAAAGGTGTGTACCACATGGGTCCTGGTAATATTCTGACTTTGAGGAGAGCCCCTGGGAGCAAGTCCACCCAAGGTGTCTGGGTCTCCTGACAGTACTTAGTTAATATTGATTTCACAGTTCTGTTCATCCACTCAACTTTGCCAGAACTCTGGGGGCTATAGGCAGTGTGAAGATTCCATTTAGTCTTCAGTTGCTTGCTAATTTTTGGGTCATTTTTGCCACAAATGACATCCCATTGTCACTGCCTATGGTCAGGGACAGCCCATACCCGGGGATGATTTCTCTTACCGGTGCTCTGCCAATATCAGAGGCCTTTTCATTTCTGGTAGGGGAAGCCTCTGGCCACCCAGAATAAGTGCAGACAAGGACTAACAAATGTGCGCAGCTCTGGTGTGGCTTAATCTCAGTGAAAAATCTGCCTGGAGGGTCCTCAAAAGGGAGAGCCCTAATGCTGGAGTTGAGGGACTATTGGGGCCTCAGTGTTTGCACAAGTCTGGCATCTTTGCCTGACAGCTGCACAGAGTACAGTTAAGTCTGAGATACAGTAATAGCAGCTCAGGAGCTGAGCCACGGCAGTCTTTCCTCACCACCTAGGGGGTGTTATGGTGGTGTTTCACCCCGTTGCATGCTAACTCTTTGGGATGCCCATTTGATCATTCAGCAGGGCCCAGGCACCATTTGATTCCACATGAGCCCTTACTTGTGCCCATTTTATTTCCTCTCGAGTATAGTGGAGAGGTCCCTGCCAAAGACTGAAGATAACTTTGGAAGTATTTCACATACAGCTTCTAAGTTTTGGATTAAGTAATTGCGTCCCCAAGTAGAGCCCTGGGAGCCAGTCTTGAGGCTTCACCTGCTTTTTGGTTTCCAAATGTGACGATGCCTTTTACCTTTGGACATCCTTTGCAATGAATGGCAGCTACGTTTTATGGGTTTTCATATAGCAATCAAAAGTTGCAAGATTTCATCTCTATTTTTGATTTGTTTTCCTTTGGCCCTCAAAAGGCCACATTCCTTGTATAGCATCCTGCGATGTGGCTTTGGTTAAAGCATTCCTGAAATCTCTGTAAAGGTTTACATTCTTTTGCCCAACTGAAGGCTTGTATTACAGTCCACAGTTCAGTCCATTGAGCCAGTCACAGTTTTGGGGAAGAGGTCCGGCTGAGAGCACTTCTCTGGTGGTGGTGACTCTATAGCCAGCTTGACATTTCCTGTGTTTCACTGAGCTTCTTCCTTCTGTGAACAAGGTGTTCTCAGCATCGGCCAGGGGCTCCATCCGCAGGTCAGCTTGGCTGGCGAACAGCTCGTCGGCCAGCATAAGGGCGTCATGATCTGGCTGTGTGAACTCTGTGGACAACTAGGTGCCCGAACTTAGAGCTTTGACTGACTGGAACACGAGTCAGGGGCTTCTGGCCAGTAGTCCTCTGTGTGGAGTGATGGGGCTGTTTGAGGGCCAACGGTGTCTCTATCATGGAGCAACTATTCTGGAACAGCCTGTGGCATCTGGATAGGCAATTTTGTCCCAGAGTTTAGGAGAGCTGCTGCAGCAGCAAGGGCCTTCAGACAAGGGGGCCATGATTTGATACCAAGTCCAGAGTCTTGGATAAGTAGGCGACTGGTCTCTCCCAGGGTCACACTGCTTGCCTTAGGCTGCCTAGGGCAGCATGTCTCTCACTGATGCCAGACGGAAGGCATCACACTGAGATTCCTAAGGCTGGAGTGGAAGCGAGAGCTCTTTTGTTTGAATGCCTTGTGGCCTGCCAATTCCATCTGTGTAGCTCTCTTTTAGTTGTGGGCTTTTAAAACACATCATGAAGAGGTTTTTGCCTTTTCCGTGCTCCTAGGTATCCAGATCCAGCAGAAACTGGCTGTGCTGCGAACTCCATAAGCTTCCTTTTGCAGTCACGCTGAAGAATGGAGCAAATGACTTCCTTGCTTTCTGGGTTTCAGCTTCAGAGCCCCTTCTCTAAATCAAACCCCAAGTTTCTGACCTCTTATTTACAGAGCAGAGCCTTTATCCAGGATGTTTTGTACCTGGTATCGTTCAGTTGGAGGGGCAGGGCTTGGGCTCCCTCCCAGCAGTCTTGTCTAGCGGGGCTGCCAATCAGAACGTCATCAACATACTGCAGCAGTGTGCAGTTGACTTCCTGTGGGGAGCTTGACCAGGGTGGCAGCCAAAACTTACCAGTCAGCATGGGAGAATTTTAAAAGTCTTATGGGAAGTGAGAGTTGTCCATTTCAGGAAGTGAGAGTTGTCTCTCCAGTGCCCCAGTGGCTTACATCAGCCATACCAGTTGGAAGCCAAAGCTTAGAGATGACCATCTACTGTGAACTGAGGACCCTGTGAGACCTGGTGATTGTCTTAGCCCCAGTAACAGGCTTGATCTGTCTGGGGTTCCTCTGATCACATGAATTTCCCATGAGCACGGCCAAGAGGTGGCTCCTGCAGTCTGCCTTACATTTATATTCTTGCTTTTCTTCTCTTGGTTTGTAGAAACCTTCTGACCTCTCTGAAGTAGCTGCATGGAATTCCTACTGGCCGGCTCATCAACTTTTTGAATCTTTTTGCAGATGTCAAAGGCACACTGTGTCATGAAGACTGAAATTACCGTCTGTTGATCTTGGGGGGATATCAAGGCAAATGGGGAACAAGTTCTGCATGTTTCACATAGTCAGCCATAAATCTAGCAGGACTTTCATTAGATTCTTGGATATGTTAATAGACTTCTTCCCTTCTTTATTCCTTCCAGAAGAGCCTTGAAATATGGTTTTGGAGCATGGTGTTCTTGATGCAGCACTGAAGTCCCCAAACTGGTCCTGTTCTGTCTCCTGCCATCGGTCCAGCAAGGTCTCTGTTGTCACGCAGGGTCTCCCAAACCAGGAGGAGAGTCTGAAAAGATTCTGAAAAGAACCAGAGGGTGTGCCTTCTTGTTTGCAGGTTGGAGGGTATCCTAGTTACTCTTCTCTCATTACTGGGACAAATTCCCCACACTCAAAATGAAGGAAGGGAAGGTTTATTTAGCTCACAGTTACTGGAGGTTTTACAGTTTAAAACAGCCTGAATTACGTAGCAAGACCTCGGAGACTTGATCGTAGGCAGCCTCAATTGCAGACATGGCGTCCCATGCTACAGAGTCTGGAGGAGAGACTTAGGCGCTGCTGTGTCCAGGATGACCCTCTTCACACCTCTCGGAGACCACAGGGCAGGCTTGGGGGTTACAGAGTGCATGGGGCCAGTGTAACAATTGGTGCCTCTCCGGCCCCTCCCCTCAAGCCCCGCCCTGGTCCGTTGGCCCCGCCTCTCAAGCCACGCACTGCTCCTTGATCCACCCCATGACTTACATGAGGCTTTCTGGGAGCAACTAGACACAAACCATAACAGGGGGCAAGTCCCCACTGCTGCCAGTAGGTCTCCGCCAGTGACCCAAATGGTCATCACTGTGTTTCGCCAGCTGGCACACCAAGAATGTTGCAGAAATCCCTATCAAAATGGATGGAAGACACTCCTCCAAAAGGTTGGAAGGCAACTTTTATTTACGCCAGCAGGTTGGTGGGAACCCATCGCCAGCCTCAGCTTAGAGTAAATTAGCAACTTACAAACACTTTGTAAGCAGGAAGCACACCATGGATAAGGGGTTAGCTTACAACTGTTAACACACATTGTCAGGCAGAAGTGTCTGGGCAGGTTTAATAAGAGGGGGCCGTTCACCCTGAGGGTGGAAGGTCGGGGGTCATCAGGGCCTGGGCAAGTGGCTAAGATCTAGTGTGTCCTTGACAGAGCTGGCCTTTTCCTACTACACAGCAGGCTGGCTAAAGAGGCCATTGTGCAGCTGGCCAGATGAAGCCAAGTTAGACAACCGCTGAGCAGCTGCTGGGTGGTCCAGGCTGGCTGAGTCTGACGTTGCAATTATGAAGCTATAGGTTTACACTTTTTTTTTTTTATTACTTTCTCACCTATGGCAAAAAGAAACAAAAAAAGTAATGAAGCTGAAACAAAATGTTGTGAACAACAACAACAAAATGTGCCACATCTCTGAGCCCAGCCATCAGGGGGACCATGAACAAGAGGAACCACAAAGGACTTCCGGTTTGCAACTTATTTACCAAAGAATCTATCAGGAGGAAAAGAAGGAAGTGGTGCTCTATTTTCTACAAGTTATTCATGGGAAAAATACAAGGATGATTAAGAGAGAGAGAGAGAGAGAGAGAGAGAGAGAGAGAGAGAGAGAGAGAGAGACTAGAATGAGTACACACCTTGTGCTCCTGAATGGCTGGGCTCCTCCTTGGACTTGATCTTCCCATCCAGACAGTTTCACTGCGTGTCCAGGGAGTGGCCGATCTCTGTTCATTTTGGTGGTGGGCTTGGCTTCTTAGCACAGCCAGCTCACTCTGCACTGGCTTGGCTAGATTAGGAGTGAGGGGTACAGGGGTTCTGTGGTGTAATGGGAGATAAAGCTGTGGTCCCTGTAATAAGGAGCCTGTTATGAGGACCCCAGCAAGTCCTGGGGTCTCCCCCAGAGAGGCGGACCTTGAAGCCCGAGCCAGGCATGTGACATCTGAGAGAAAGCACACAGCCCCTCAGGGCAGGATGAGGGAGGTTGGGGTTCCTCTGGATGCGGGTGCTCCTTCTCACGACACACAAGGCTGCCAATTTTTTTTTTTTTTAAGTTTATTTTATTTTCTTCAACCACATTACATATTTGTTTGTGTTATGGCCGGCTCAACCTTCCCTGGGGGGTGGGGGGCGGTGCAGCACGTGGGGCCTGGGATCGAGCCGTGGTCCCTGCGTGGTGGCCTAAACTTCCCAACGCACGCGCTTTAGCCTGCTAAGCCGTCTCACCAGCCCAAGGCTGCCAATTTGAATCCAACTTATACTTGGCCCGAGAAAGGGCAGCTCTTAAAAGAAATTTGACTCCTCGGGGGCAAAGGCGTAATGTGCCTCTCTTCCTCCTCTTCACTTGCTGTTTCCACCTTACCTGAAGAGGTCTCCACATGTGTCCTTCATGATGCTGAAGTGTGGGTCTCAAGCATCAGTGACATCAATGCCAGACTTCGTGGGGTGGCCTCAGGACAGGGACCAGCTGACTGGGATCCAGAAGGTCATCCCTTCAGCCTCTGCAGTGGATCATGTGGTCTTGGTGCCTGTCACAGAGATCCCAGCTCACCCAGACCTGGGACCCCATCGCAGCAATTGCAGTGAGCCAGGCCTGGTCCTCCAGGATCCCTGTCATGGTTCCTGTGGTAGAGCTTGCTGGGGCCCTCACAGTGGCAGGAGGCCTCTCAGATGCCACTGTCACCATGGTCCCACCATTAGGAGCAGAGTGGCCAGTTCAAGGTGCAGTTCAGCTTGTGGAAAAGCTGGGGTGCTCCGTGGTAACAGGTCGAAGTGCTGGTCCCCAAGGTGGCCATGGAGGTGGGGCTTGCCAGCCAGTTGCTCCACCCTTGTGGGCTCTGACAGGGCCTCGGTTCCAGCAGCACTGCCCTCTGGATTTGCCTACAGCAGTGCATGGCAGGAAGCTGTCAGACTCCCAGTGTAGGTCCAGCTGCATGGCCTGCATCCTCTTCCCCCTCTCTTTTCTTGGGAAAGGTGTGTTGAGGCAGAATCTTGCTATGTGGACCAGGATGGCCTCAGACTCACAGTGATCCTCCTGTCTCAGCTTCTGGAGAGCTGGAATGACCTGTATGCACCACCACACCCGGCCACAGGATCTCTTTGGGCACCATCTGATGCACGGAAACTGAGAGGAAGAAGAGGGAGTTACTGCGACAGGTCCCAGGGCCGGCATGCAGGGCCTCCATCAGCGTGACAGTATCAGGAGACGACTTGGCACTTGGAGACCCCATTGCTGGGCCTTGGCCTCCTCGCTCCTGGAGTGCACATCCAGTGGTCAGGCAGCAGTGGGCAGTGGCTGTGGCCAGGCTCCATGAAATCCTCTCAGGATTGCTGGACTCTGACCTTCTCCAGCGAAGGCAGTGGTGTCAGTCGGCTTTCTGCTGCTATAACAAACACCTGGGATAGATCAACTTAAAAAGAGGAAAGGTTGATTCTGGCTCACTTCAAGTTCTCATCTGGTTGCTTGGGCCTGGGCACAGAGCGCCATGGCGGCAGCATGGGGTAGAGAGGAAGAAGGTGTTAGGGTGTCATACTCCCACCAGGGGACTCCAGTGCTGACTTCCTCTGGCCAGGCCTCACTCCTGAAGGTCCCACCATGTGCACAACAGGAAGTCAGAGCTGGGGGAGGGAGCCACTTCTCAGAGCACAGGCCCAGGGGGAAACTCGGGGCCTGCTTGTGAATCTGGGAGAGCCGGGAATGGATGCTGGAAAGTGGCTGGCAGTGTGCACCTCAACCGGTCCCCCTTTGCTCCTCCTGCTTCTCCCACTAGTTCAGGGACCTGGGGCGGTTGACCTCACCCTACCACGAAGGTGTCCTCCTTGGTCTGAGGGTGACCCCATGCCCTTTGTCCCAGGCACCCCAGACTCAGACGATCAGTAAGGAATGATTTTCCTGGCCACAAGGATGGTTTAGGAATGAGAGACCGTGCTCCTAATGAGAGGCCGGTTTGCATCAGAGCACTCTTTCCCTCAAGGGAGCACCTGTGGTGGGAGCCCTGGGCCACGGCAGCTATGTTTAAATTTGTGGTAACACGTGGAACGTGGGCTTTACCATTTCAGCTGTTTTAAGTGCACAACTCAGGGGGATTGAATTCATCCACACTGTTGTGTGACCACTGCCACCATCTATCTCCAGAACTTTTTCCATCTTCCCTAACTCAACTCGAGGCCCATGAAATAAGAGCTCCTCAGTCTTCCCTTTCCCAAGCTCTTGGAAGCCAATGTCCTCCTTCCTAGCTCATGAATCTGGCTCAGGTTTCTTCTGGAAGCAGAAGTTGCACGGTGTCTGTCCTTTTGTGACTGGCTTCACTTGGCGTAATGTCTATGAGAGTCAGCCACGCTGTCACACTTGTCAGAATTTCCTTCTCTTTTAAAGGGTGCGTAATATTCTAAGGTATGTACAGCGAAAGTTACCAAAATCAAAAGGAAGTGGCCTGGGTCAAGGCGTAGAGAGAGAGAGAGAGAGAGAGAGAGAGAGAGAGAGAGAGAGAGACAGACAGACAGACAGACAGACAGACAGACAACAGGTGGGAGGTTGGGAACGAGGAGAAGTATGCCTGATAACAAGCACAGGCGGAAGAGGTGATCAGAAGATGACCAGGCACAAGGCCCCACTGCTGGGGCACTGAGAGTGCTTCCACAAAGACAGTAGCTGCCAACCTGGTCAGCAAAGATTCTTGAGTCCAAATAACTCACACGCACTCCTTGGCCTGCCTTCCCCTCAGCCCGCCCCTTTGAGCGTGCCACTGTGTCCCTGATAAGTGAGTTCCACATTACAAAAGTCCTTGCTTATTCACCAAGAAACAGCACCCCTCCCTCCCTCCCTC
>PVKN010015325.1:0-18575 GCA_004027915.1 Capromys pilorides | reverse complement strand
TCATTAAAATCAATTTAAAAATAAATAAACATGGCACAGTCAATTGGTAGTGTAAAAAAATAGGCTGAGAAGTTCTTGGAAAAAATCAATTCTTCATATTTAATAGGTTTAATGAAACACCCTAGTGATACAGCTGTGTATTTCACTGGAAGCCCCTAAAACATTTCATTATCCTGAAGATGTATTGGAGAATATCGTCACATCGAGGTAGCGTGCAGTTACTGAGTTTTGTCTATGCAGCATTGCAAGGTCCAGCAGTTGCTACAGAACTGGGCATGCTGTCCAGCGTGTGTGAGTGCAGGGATTCCTTGACAGACCCTGCGATCTCCTCACACATGCTCCTTGTAAATGCTTGTTGCTTTGCTTGTTAAAATGTTCGTCCCTGGGCTCTTCAGAATTCCTTCTAAGAAAGAAGAATAAAAAAGGCAAAGATGAGATCTATGGATCTGAGCTTTTCTTGTATCTTTTATCTAAGTAGAATATACAAATGTTACCTGGAGAATCATAGGTCTTATTTTGACCGAATTTTTTATTCATTTATTATTCTATTTTATTATTTTATTTTATATATTGTGCAGGGCCTCACTATTCAGCTTAAACTCATCCCAACCCTTCTGTTCAGAGAACGTTTTATATTGTAAACAAAGAGGTACTGGCTTGTCTTCAGCCCTAGCTGACATAAATGTTTCTGCCTGCATTAGCGATGGTCTATAACTGGATAGATTGCTTTGGACATGATTTACATAACCAGATACAATTTTGCCGGATAACATCTAGACTTCAAAGTCAATTGGAAGATGTCTCCATGATTTCTTTCCCAAGAACAACTGATATGTTAGTGTGGTACAGGAAATGAGTTGGTGAGTGCAGATTAAGAAGAAAATCTTTGCATCCGTGGGGTGCATGTGTGTTCATGTTGTCTGTCTGTGTGCTTTATTTTACATTATTTTTCTTGCTACTAGTTTGCAGCACCTGTTTATATTCATTGTGTGGGGTGGCTGCTGGTTCACAACTCTTCTTAATCATCATTTTCATGCTCTTTCCCTCCTTCCTGACCCTCTCCTTTTCTCTCTTCATCCCCTTCCAATTTGAGAAAGCTCTCTCCCCCTGCTTCCTAATATCTGTTTTTTATTTTGCTCTTTATTTATACTTAGGTTTGAAGAGAAGTCATATGATATTTAAATTTTTGTGTTCTAAGATATACCCACTTCCTCACGTGCTTCACGCTTATCACTGCATTGTGTGTAAACATCACAATTTTAATCCTTCCTTCTGTTGATGTAAACATAGGCTGCTTCCAGGATTTAGGATTGGGAGTTGTGCTGCTGTGTAACATGACATCTTCAACTCTTTTGGGAAGATAGTAGAAGAGGAGGAAAATCCCCTCAGAATTTACTTTGAAACCATGTACAGCATTTTTTAGAACTTCTGTCTGTGTCAGCCATCCAGATGAGGCACGGCCATTGCTTGACCAGTTGGCTCTCTGTGAAAGCTTGAGAGAATGTTTTCTCCATAGGTGACTCCTTAGGCACACTGTACATCATCAATCCCTTTCCTCTGTGGCCCCATAATCTCCTTGAACAGAAAATTTAGGAGACTACTGAGTTATACAGTGTTACAGTACAGGTTCTCTTATGTCCTGAGTCCTCCCTGACCTTGAAGGGCTAGGGCCAAAATATTGGCTATCTTTGTAGCCCTTCTTTTTCTCTAATTTTTTGGTCTGCAAACTTAAGTTGTCAACCCTCCAGAAGAGAAGCATAACTGACCTTGTCAGATACAAAAGTTACATATTCTTTTATGTAGGTCTTGCTTTAACTTGGCCTTAAATACCCAGAAGAAAAGTTTGACCACAAGGCATGAAAAGTAAAACCAGATTAATATGCTGAGCTGTGAAAGGCTCAGGTCAACAGCTTCCAACGTTGCCAGTTCTGTTGATAACTCACTACTGTTATGAACTATTGGACCATACATACAACTACTTTCTCATAGTTCAATGAGAAGCAATATTTGTACCAACAGTGTTTAGAATATTTATGTCTACATCATGTACTCTGAACAAACACTATGAAGATAACAATATGCATTGTATTGATTATTGTGGCTGTCCTGATGTGTTTTGAAACTGTCTCATTTCTATTTCTTTCTTATTGAAGTTAACAAAAATTTTTTTTAAAAAGAAGGGAAGGATCTGTGTTGAATAGAATTTCTAGCTCAGTGGTTACACCACTTCTGTGCCCTCCAGCAGTGGGGAGGGACTCCTTCCAGCATTAGTGATCATTTGCTTTCTTGTTGATGGCCGTTGCATCAGACTTAGCTGTGCTATGCTGATGATTCTTCAGTTTTCCCCATCCAGGCAGTCAATGCACAGTACTTGTTATTAAAATGCAGATTCCCAGGCTGAATTCCAGCTCTCCTCTGTGGGAGCTGGCCTCTGAGGTCCATTGTCCCCAACAGTCTGAGCATCCCAGAAGGCACCATTCTTTGGGGCTCCCCGACCTACAGAAGTGTCTCCCATCTCCAAGGGAAGCAGCTCACCTGGGCGGTCTCTGGGGATGCGAATGTTGGCTTAGAGTTCAGAGGATCCAAGGAGGCCTTGCTGCTGGCCCTGTCACCTGGGCAGTGTGCATCTCCTGTCATCCCTGGTCCCTTCATCTGTGAGCTCAAGATCAAGCTGCCTCCTGCTAGCCACTTTTGCTGGTGCTTATATCCCACTCATGCCAGATAAATTTTCTTCTTGTTTTTTTTCTCCTGTTTTCAGCATTGCTTCCTTCAGGCCTGGTTTGTTTGCCAGAAAAGCATCAATTCTTGCATTAATTTTCCCAGCTTGTGACTTTGCATCTCTTTGGTGTCTCAGGTTCAGTGCTGCAGAAGCTAATGCCTGTGTGGACCAGGTGTTCCCTGCAGAACCCTCAAAGGTCCCCCAGGTGTGTCTCCTAATCTTTATTTCATTCCTTTAAGCTTAGGGACATGCAGTCCTCAAATTTACATGCCATGCAGTCCAGCCCCTGACACTTTGCTGCCTGGGGTTGGGATCTACCCTGGGAGTGTTTCTAGGGGTTCCCCTTCGAGATGGTTGATTTGCTCTCTGCTCACCTGCTGGCCTCTCTTAGGATGGCCTGACTCTACACCTGGCATATGCCAGATGAATGCTAAACATCGCCTCATGTGACATTTACTGGGCCAGGGCTGAGCTCTGGCTTTACCGCCAGCACTTGCAGCCAAAGATTTCTGAGAAGAGACGAGGAATAAAAGATTCCTATGATGTCCGTAAGTGGTAAAAAACAAAAAAACATTTGACATAGTCAGGTATCATGCTGTGTGCAGGAAGATGACTTGAGTCCAGAAATTTGATGACAGAGTGAATAATGTGGGAGCACCTGCCCCGACAGACGGACGGACGGACAGACAGACAGACAGACAGACAGACAGACAGACAGACAGACAGACAGACAGACAGATAGACAGACAGTCAGACATCAACAAGAGAAAACCCCCTTATCAGTTGCTATGCTCACATCTTGGTTACTGTCCTCATTCACCACTTTGACTTTGCCCTTGTAAGTTTTCAGATCTTCAGGTTTATCTCTCATAAGATGAATAGTGTTTATTTCCCTAGTTTTTCTGTGTTAGGTGTAATTGCATTCAGGTGAACTCACATAAGCAGGCCTTTAGAAACTGGTTTCCATAGTTTACCACTCATTCAGTTGCAGGAATTTCTGTGGTAGAAGATGAAACTTACCACTAATGTGAAAAGGCAGACCATTTTGCAGTTGCTTTTAAAATATAGGAGTAAATGCTCCCGAGCAGTTTGACATTGAAGGGAGTGACCATGGTGATGTTTTGAAGTTGCTTTCCATAACAGTCTTTCTAATAGATGCCGTGTGAACTGGGACAGTCTGGCTTGTCGCATGCAGCTGAGCTCCACATGCTCCTCTGCTTTGAGATTTGGTCACTTGCCCTTGCCTGAAGGACACTAAAAATTGATCTGAGTAACCCAGGAGAAAGTGAAAGGACAACCTTTGTCTCCATTCACCAATTTCCAGTGTTAGTGAAGTGGATCCTATTTTTATCCTCTTGTGGCAGCAATAAGGCCTTGAAATACCATCTTTATGATCACCTTCCACCTGCTGCAAAATATTTGCTGTAAGTGCTATTAAGTCAGTAGCCATCTTTTGTCTTGGCATCGATAAGCAGTTGTACAGGATGTAGCAGAGCCGGACTTGCGTAAGATCAGTTACAGTGTGTTGGCAGCATATCCACTAACCAAAGCACTCTTTCATCTTTGACCAAGTTTACTCTCCATTTCTGAGATAACTGAGAAAAGTGAAGAGCAATATTTCTAATAGTCAAAAAAATTACCTGATGGCAGTATTTTTTTTTCTATATTTCTGTAGAAAAGCAGTGCCTAAGTAGTAGCAATTTTTCTGTATTTCCATAGAGAAGCAGTGGGTACAAGTTAGGATTTTTCAGTTATTCCATAATTTGGTGGCACTTGAAACACTCAGACATACACAATGGTGTCTTGGTTCATCCACTTAGTTCCTTCCAGGATTTGGGGGAAGAAGGCTGTGATCATGTTCGTCATCAATGCAGAGTTAGAGAGCAGAAGCAAAACTTTGCAGAATGCTTCTGCTTGGGAACCTAACTGTTGTGAACAGAGCTGCTCATGAGCCGAGGCATTGTGGTGCTGTTCGTTTCTCTTGCCTTTGCTGTGCATCTCGCAGGGGTGTGTTTTTTTTTAATGTGTTTGGTTGTTGCAAGGTCTCACTACACAGCTTGGTGGGTTTGCATGTTGTGTGACACTTAACACTTAGTAAGAGTGCCCAAGTCAATAAATGTTGATTTACTTTACAATAGTATTTTCTGAGGCAACCAAAGGTGTGCTTTGTAAGGATTTTGATGCCCTCTTTAGTAGCATTTGGTAGAGGAACTTTTCTGCATTTGTGATAGATAAAAATAAGCCAGATTGCCTATTGCTTCTGATGTCATATCAATTATTTCTATACTTTCTCTCAAGTAAATGTTTTTTTCAAAAAAAAGTAATAAAAGAGAGTAAGAGATGAGAAAAGCAAAATACCATAGGATTTACCTGCTACAATTTTATATATGATTAGATTCCTAAATTTCTGTGTAAAACTGTGTAATTATTTTTCATATTCTATAAGGATATAAAGTTTAGAATATCAGCTTAGGGAGATAGCTCAGTGGCTTAAGCCCCTGCCTGGCAAGCTCCAGGTACTGAGTTCAAATTCCAGTGTGTGCGTGTGTGTGTGTGCAAGCACACGTGTGTGTGTGTGTGTGTATGTGTGTGTGTGTATATATATATATATATATATATATAATATGATATGTTGCATATATATTGCAATATATATATTTTCAATTATTATTGAAAAATACCTGTTCTATTTTATGCCTAAGGCATATTGATATTCAGAAAGATAGTGATGTGAAGCTCAAGTTCTTATGTTATAGGGTAATAATATCACTGAACTCTTCTAGATGTTCCATAATTTAAGTTTGCAGACCAAAGTATTAGACAAAAATTGGGCTAAAAGAATAGCCAATATTTTGACCCCAGCCCATCAAGGTCAGTGAGGACTCAGCACATAAGAGAACCTGTACTGTAATTTTCTCATCAAAGAGATTATGAATCTACAGAGGAAAGTGATTGACAATGTATAGTGTGCCTAAGGAGAGTCACCTAGAGAGAAAACATTCTCTCAGGCTTCACACAGAGCAAATTGGTCAAGCAATGGCCTTGATTCATCCAGATGGCTGACACTCCCAAAAGTTCTACAAAATGTTGTGCATGGTTTCAGGGTAAATCCTGAGGGGATATAACTCACCTTGTCAGATACAAAAGTTACATTATTTGTTATATAGGTCTTGATTTATCTTGGTCTTAACAATCCAGCATAAAAGTTTAACCATGAGACATAGAAAGTAAAGCTGTATAAATATGCTGAGCTGTAAAAGGCTCAAGTGAACAACTTCTGACATGGCCTGTTCTGCTGGTAACCCACTAATATTATTGACTATTGGACCATATTGAGTTATTTTGATAAATTCATGCACCTACAGTATTTGAATGACAATGGAACACTCATCTCTGACAAAACAAAACAAACAAGGGGAATATAAATGAAGGACCATTTTGTAGTGGAAAAATAGCTAGGGTGGCTGGGGAGATAGCTCTGTAGAATAAGTGCAAGGGCCTGAGTTCAATTCCCGGTTCTGGAAAATAAAATGAAAAAAAAAGCATAGGATAGATATGCAGCTACTTTCTCTTACTTCAATGAGAAGAAAGAATAGTGCTTAGGAAGTATCATGTCTGCATCTTGTACTCTGAAAAACTACTATGAAGACAATTATATGCAATGTATTAATTGTTGTAGCTGTTCTATTAACCTGTTTTGAAACTTTCTCATTGCTATTTCTTATTAAAATTAATAAAATAAATAAATAACAAAAATAAAATTGTGAGTCCAACTAAGAAAAAAAAAAGCTAGATTGCAAATCCTTCTTCAGTCTTAAACCAGTGCTTAATTTTTGTCTGAAATTGTCTAAACTAAGTGCAGTTGCATTCTGTTAACTACTAAGGGTGTATTTCTGTAAGCATAGTTGTATTAAAATAAAGTTTTAAAAAGCAAAAAGTAGCATGCAATAAATATTAGTATTTCTAAAAACTTGTTATGGCTTCTAGCTAGATATAGCTCCAAAGCTTCCTGTGGTCATAGGTGGGGCTCTCAGGAGGTGGCTGGATCCAGGGCAGGGACCCTGGGTAGAATACAAGGGACAGAAATCGAGCCGCTGTTGGCACTGCTTGTGGCTCGCTGCTTGCTCCTTCATGGGCTTCCTGCCTTCTGCCCACCATGAACTGTTTCTTCTCATTGCCCTCTGCCTAGCTGCCCCCTTGGAGCCATCCCACTGTGGACTGAAGCTTCTACACACTGTGGGCCCAATAAGCCTCTCCTCCTTCAACTCTAGATATTGCATATTTTATCTGAGCAATGAGAATGTAACTAAGACAAAAGCATCTGGTAGAAACTGTATACTGAATGCTTCTACTTAATGTCACAACTTAATTCTGTTGAGAATTTACTAGTTTAGAATCACTTTCATTAGGAAATGATTAAATCTCAAAGTATACATGCAATCAGAGTAATATATTGATGAATGATCTATAACATATTTTTTTTGTCATCATTGCAAATAGACTCTTTTTTTTTTTTTTAATACTTTTAGGTTTCATAACATAGTTAAGCAAAAAGAATACAGGTTCACATAAGCCCCTGCCCACACACATGGACAATCTCCCCACTGTCAACATACTCCACCAGCAAGGGACATTTGTTACAATCGATGAGCCTACGCTGGCACTTCATCAGCACCTCACATCTACAGGTTACATTAAGGTTCCCTTTGTGTGGTGCATTTTTATAGCTTTGACAACCTGCTCAATAGCCAGATTAGAATATCCTGAGAAAAGTAGACATAAGAAATCTTTATTGCTAGCTGGTTTATTTAAATGGTAAATGCCATTGACTTCTAAAAGATGATTAAGCTTGATTTATAGAATTTCCTGTTTATCTTTTTGTGTCTTAAAAAGTATCTCAAATAAAAACATAACAATGGGGGAAATCTTATAAATTTTGTCTCTTAGCACTTCCTGATGCAGGATGATTTTACTCACACAGTGTTGCCTAGAGTGTGTGATATCCTGGTTAAATCTGCCATATCACAAAAACTAATCCCAGAACTCTGAGAGGAGGATTCCGAGTTCAAGTTCAGCCTGGGCAGTTCAGTGATGTAGTGAGACCCAGTCTCAAAATAAATAGACAAGTAAATGAATAAATAAATATCAAAACAAAGTCTGAGAATGTAGCTCAGTGTGAAGAGCCTGGCTTCAATCCCCAATGCCATCAAGGAAAAGCAAATATGGGAGGGTATAGGATATGAATCCTTTGTTATTAGTCCACTGCTTCATAAGAGGAACTTGAATGTCCATGAGATTTGTCCTCTGCGGTCCTGATCCTGTCTCCTGCGAGACTGAGGGCTGACTATGCTCTGACTTGGGCATGAGATAGCTGCCTGGAACACAGTGAGCCTTCTGCCTCCAAGGCACGCTGTCCTCTAACGCCTGAGGAGTCATGCTGTGGAGGAAACCAGCCCTGTTAGTAAGCATGGGTACAGCTGCTTATGCACTGGGTGCTATGCTCAGGTGGCCGCTGACTTACTCAGCACAGCTGCAGCATGCTGGGGATGCCTTAGCACACCCACTGGGCACGTGGAGGCACAGGGAGGCAGAGAATGAATGGCAAACATGTCCTGAGGACTCCAGCTGCTGTGTGGTGAGATCAGCTCAGCTGTATTCTGCTCTAGTGGCTACAGCGTCACTTTTGGGCTCTACCACCTCAGTTCCATGGTGCAATCCATTCCCCTTTATCCTTGGTTCCTTCCCACCTGGGAAGTATTTCACAGTTGTATTCTGATAGCCTAGAGAGGTGTGAGCCACACCTGCCTGGGCCCCCTTAATTTAGTAAACCATACCCCCTCAGCCCAGACCACTGGCCATCTTCACCTGTCGGAGATGTACCCCTCCCACTGGCTCAGTGGTGGAGAAACATTGGAGGTTTCTCCTTGCTCCTCCTTCGGGTCTCTTGGCTCCTGAGCCTTGTGATGAGTCCTTCCTTTGCCACTTGGACCAGTCCAGTCATCAGAGAGGCAGGTGGCCTTCTTTCAGAGACCAGAGCCCCTTTCAGCTGTGCGATGTGGATGCATTTGCCCCAAAGGAAGGCCGTGCACTTTTGGTCCACATGGTCTTGGTGTCTTCCTAGAACAGGCCTTGCATCAAGCAGCTGCATCTGTTTTCTCTTTTCCTTCCTATACTCTCTCTTCTTCCTCAGACTTGGAATTAAGCATTTCACGTTCATTTCATTTGATTGTGCATTGAAAAGCAAAACTTCCTGAAAGAGACCAACCAGCCTTCGTGCTGCTCCTCCAAATCCCCATACTTAGAGCCACGGGTCAGGATATCTGAGCATGTCTGGCTCAGCTCAGGGTAGCTCTGTGTGCCTGTGGGCTGCAGGATGCCCCTTCCTGGGTGCACTTGATCCATGGCCCCTGGCACTTGCCCAGCACTCTGGTTCTGGGCTGCAAATGTTTCTGACTTTTTGTGCATCCAGCACACATATTTAGTGATTTTTAGGCCTTGGACTGCAAGGGTTTTTATATTTCTTCTTGATATTCAAAAATCACTGCAGAATCTCTCCACTCTTACAAACATTAGGAGATTTACACTTTAATAGGTATCAACTCAAGCAGATTTTTAATAAGCTCTTAAAGTATTCAAAAATCAGTACATTAGTAAAAAAAAAAGTGCCATTTGGCTTTCAAAATATGTATTGCACTTATCTACATTTACCAAGAAAAGTTACTGTTTCATCTCCTTCCATCCCTACTTGTTAATTAATGAAAGTTATTTATAGAGTCCCTACTTGAGCCTGGCAGATTTACTAAGGTAGGAAGTCATCAGCACCTGGTCCTAGGTAATACACTGAGGTTTTTACATGGAAATAGTACTATAAATAATAATTGCACCAGCAAGCCAGAATCCTGATTTCATTTTAATCCTGCTGCTTGAATTTCAGTAGTTTTATCTTATGTTTTTTTTTTTTTCACCCAAGAGACAGCAATACTCACCTCCCTAATTTTTGTATATGATAAGATTAAGTAAAAGTTAAGGCTCATTTGGAATTTAATCTTCTCCTCCTTTTCATTTTCTATGACAGAAGGGGAAATGTGAGCCTAGCTGAGGAATTCTCGATGCAATATGCCGCCTTGTTGACAGCATGTGTTTTGTGTTGGAGCACTTCAAAGCCATGCATAACACTCAACTGAAAGATGCAAATCAGAAACTGGAAAATTCACATTGAAATATCTCCTTAAGTGACAAAGCTTGCTCCTTGTTTTCTGTGGCCCCACCCAATTTTCTGGTTCTTCCGAGGGAGACTGTATTCCAGGTAACTGCTGACGGTCACTGGTGTGTCGTGTGGTTGTGCTGCACGAAGCTCTCTGGGACATAGCTCCCAGTGCCTGTTCTTGGTAGAGTTGAGCACTGTTCATCCTTAACTGATGAGTCCTGAAAGCTTCATAAAACAATTTCTGAAATCCTTTCAAAGGCATCTCAAGATGTCACTACAGTATTGGCGTCAGTCTTCCTAGTTTCTCTGATCATCAGAACCCTACGTTCTAAAATTAGGTTGGTTACCACCTACATAAAAATTATCTGGTTCACTGGAAGAGGAATTTATATTACAAAGAGGGGGTATTTTAACAGTAAAACTGAATTTTTCACTTAAAAGCTGCATTTTCATGAATAATTAGTGAAACTAATTCACAAAGTAATTGAGGACTTGGGGGATATTTGATTTGGGGAATATTTTCCCTCACAAAGTCTTTATATGTGCATTATTCTGTGATATATTGTTTAAATCTTGTCATCTCAACAATTAAATAGATTGAAGCAAGTTATCCAAAAGAGGCTAAGGAATAGTGAATAAAATAAGATAAAATCAATTAATTCCAAAATCCTTTTCATCTCCTACACCTTCAGCAATTCCTTCTGATTAATTCCTTCTGAACATGAGATGTTTAATAATGTGGCTTATAAATATTTCAGTCATTTATGCGCAATGACAAAAATTTACATTGTGTATTAAATGGCTCCTCCCCCCCCCAGACCTCTGGAGCTCACAGTAGGTGTTTTTCTTACAATTTTCTTTCTTTTCTTTTTGTTTTTGTCTTTAAATTTATGTGTTTGACACAGAATCTCACTGCACAGCTCAGACTCCTGGTGATCCTCCTGTTTTCAACCCCCACCCCAACCCTGGATTACAGGCCTACTCCACCATGCCCCAACTCAGTGCCTGGCTCAGTGTGCCAAGGGCAGGGCCAGTGTGGCATGTGGTACCAGGGATTGAGCCCAGGAACCTGAACTTATCTAAGCAGGAGCTTCAATCTGCTGAGCTATCTCGCTAGCCCTCTTTTTCTTCACATATATGGAAACTTACTTGTCACAGTATCATATTCAGTTAGCTATTTTTGAATTAATTTATTAAAAAATAATATTGCACCTATTCTCTGTACTAGTTGTACTAGGAAGTGTAGAATTAATTTATAAAAAGTAATAAGAGGCTGGGGAGATAGCTCAGCAGTGTGAGCTCCTGCCTAGAAAGCACAAGGACCTGAGTTTGATCCCTCATACCACATGTCATGCCAGTAATGGCCACTGGAACTGGGCATAGCATAGCACATGTCTGTAATCCCAGGTCTGGGAGGCTGAGACAGGAGGATCACTATGAGTCTGAGCTATCTAGTGAGACCCTGTGCCAAATAAATAAAAGATTAAAACTGTGTTTTTAAAAAGAAGTGATCAAAATACATAATGGTTATATTAAATATTATTACAGTAAGACACATCACCACTGATGCCCCTCAAAATATTCTTTCATTTTAAACACACGTATCTTATCACTCTTGCAGCTTTTTGAAGCAGTTCTGGAAGCCCTGTCTCCTGAGTATCTTTCCAGAGTGTGATCAAAAGTACAGTGAATGCTGCTACCAAGGGGGCTCATACCATCAACTTGCTGTGTTCCCATCCACCGCATTCCTTGGGCCTGATGCTGTGTGACTTCTGGCTCTTCCCCAAAGCTAAAGTGGACATTAAAGAGGAATGTTCTGAATCCCTGCAGGACACCCTAGAATCCACAGCAGCATAGCTAAAGACACAAGTAAAAGAGGACCTGCAGAGCTGCTGCAGAAAGTGACAAAACTGATGGGATAAGTGGGGTTCAAGTGAAGGGAGTATTTTGAGGGTGATCATTAGCAATGTAATAACGCTTTCTCTGCAATAATTGTTTAAAAACAACTTATACGTTCACCATAACTTTTTTTCGCATCTAACATATGAATAGAGGTTGTGTACCAGCAAGAAAGCAAACTGCTAAATGTGGACAAAAATGTAGTTAGAGGCTTGGAACATAGCTCAGAAGTAGTGATTGGCCCCATCATATGTGAGAGCCTAGGTATACACACACACACACACACACACACACACAATTATAAATTGTGGTGTCACTAAGTAGACAAATAGCAGATTGAAATAAAGAATCAATAAGAATAGGGTAAAATGGAAGCAAAGCTTGTAAATAAGGAAGGGAAGAGGGGTTCAAGAGCAGGGAAGAGATTGGTAAACAAGAGGAATGAAGATCTGTCCTGTACAGGTACCAATTCCCTATGAGAAATGTGATTGTTCTGTTTACCTAAACTGTACCAGTGAACTTAACAGAAAGTAAAAGAGGAACTGAGTATGAGAGGCCCAGTTGATAGACACACTGTCGAGGCTTGCCTCTGCAGCAGTACCCTTTGAGATGGGGCCTGTGTGTTGCATAGCAACCAGTTCTTTGAAGAGTCCCAGGTAGAATCTGTTCCAGGCATGGGTTCAGAACATGAACAGAGGCTCAGGGGTAGAAGGGACTGTGCACTCAGGAAGCAGGCTCATGAGACTGTGGTGCCTGATCTAGTGAGAGCGAGGTGTGATGCCTAGCAGAAGAAGCCATCTGAGTACATGGGAAGAGCATTGTGAGCCTGGCACGTCAGGTTTCCATGGGCCACCAGAAGGAGTCAGGGTCCTAATCAAGCACAAAGGGCCACAAAAGAAACTGTGCATGTGTGCTGAGTGTCTGTGTGCACTCCTGCCGGGAGGCTGGGAGGCCGAGGCAGCATGACCCTATATTCTGTCCAACCATCACAACTTAGCCAATCCCTTATATATATAAAAGGGCTGGGAACATAGCTCAGTAGAGAGGGCCTGGAATTAATCCCTAACCCACCAAAAGTACAAAAGTGCAAGTGGCAAAATCTAATTGATATTTGAGAATGTTTATGTTGCTTGAAGGAAACCAAGCGTAGGAAGCTGACGATGGTTCATGGCAGTAGTGGTGAAATTCATGTTCCTTTTGGTGGCAGAAGAGACACAGAAAAGCAAAGACCTTTCCTATGTATTTGAGGGTAGACAGGACTTGCTGAAGGACTGAGCCTGAGGGGTGAGGGTAGGGAGAGGGAAGAAACCTGTCTCTGAGAGTTGGCCATGAGTGCTGGGTCCCAAAAGGGAGACACTTGGGGCAGGAGCAGATGGAGGTCAGGACTGCACAGTCCTGTCTGCATCGTTCCAACTCGGAAGTATCTTGGGGACACTTGCAGCCAGATGAGAGGGTTGGAAGTGTGAGCCTGGAGGGCAGCTGTGAGCTGGGCCTCGGGGAATAAAGATGGTTGGTGTGCGAATAATAGGTCTCCCCTCGTGATGTTTGCCCAATCCCATGAGACACTTGGGCCGGTTTGCCTCTCAAGCCCGTTTCCTGCTTGTCCCCCTTCCCAGAGGCTCTGCCTCTCCTCTCGTGAGGTCCTGGATGTTGGCGTTTCAATCCCTGCACCTCAGATCCTCTTGAACTGGACAGTTACAGGGACACTTGTAGGTGACAGAACTTCCTGTCTTACATCAGCCTTTGCACTGTGAGCAGGTTCACCAGCTAGGATAAAAGGTTAGCCAGCATGATTTGGGGGTTCTTTGCCCTCCAAAAGCCATTTTTAAAAGCATGTCATGACATAAAGCCAATTTCTTTTTTTTTCCTGGAGCATTAAAACTTGAATGTAGCTTTCAAGTAAATGTAACCCCAGTGAATAATTTATATGGAGGAGCTCTATATTTTTGTCAGCACTGTTTGAGAAGTTTCTGATATATTTTCACTATGATTTTAGGCTTTCTGTCACGCATTAAGTGAAGAATCATGTATTTTCCAAAGTTAAGCAGATCAGTCATCTGAATGTGACCAGCTCTGTAGCTGCCACCCAGCCACCGTGAAGATGTGAGTCCCATTGCCTGCTTCTAAGCAAGTTTTGAGCCATTTGGTTTGCATGTGGCACTTGCTGACACCAAGCCACTCTTCCTTGGACATAGGACTCAAGTGGAAACAGTTTTCTTTTATGCATCTCGGCCAGAAGAATAAATCCACAGCTTTAGTTTCTCCTCCTGAATCAATAGTTCAATTTCTCCCTTAAAAGTTTGAAGTAAGATAAAGTAAATAAGACCAAGGCTTTTCAAAATGGAGCTGGGGGCTACAATAGGATTGCTTCCACACCAGGTGAAGGTCAAATCACAGAATTCTGTATCACTTGTAATTTTCTCTGTTTTCATACTAATTTGTGCTCCCTCTAAAAAGTAAAAAAAAAAAAATGTTCTGGTAGACTTGGCTAAAGGACTGAGGGAAGGTACCTTTCTCAGCTGGGACAACTGTGGGACACAGCTAGTGCAGGTTTGCAACTCAGTTTCTGCATGAGTCCAGCTGAAAGACTTAGAGCCTATAACAGTGCCTCTCACAATTTCAGCTAGAGGCCTACAGCCCATGACAATGCCTCTTGTAAGCCAGCTTCACAGTTATGCAAGGCCCGAAGGTCAGTGCTGGAAGCTAGAAAGTCTGTGCCAGCAGGCTGAAGGATGTGAACTGGAGCCAGGCAGCAATGCTCAGAGGAAGAACCAGAGCTCCTGTGAAGAGAACTACAGCCATCCTCAGCAACAGTGAGGTCTGGAGCTCCTCTGTTGAGGAAGAAAGCTGAGTCCATAATCAGGAAAGCCAACGTGACAAGCTTCTCCAGGAAACCGAGCTGTGTACCATCTTCCCTGGGAGCCAGAAAGTGATGCTCAAAGTGGAGATCAGAGCTCCATGAAAGTGAGCCACAGCCATAGCCATTCTCAGTGACAAGAAGGTCCTAAGAACCTTCAATGATATGAATAGCCAAGTTCACCTGGAAAGCCAGCATGACAAGCTACTCCAAGAGAGCCAACAGCTTACAACAGGTTTCAAGCAGCTCCCAAGCAGCCTCTAACAGCCTCCTGACAGCTCACCAGCAGCTTCTACCAGCTCCCAACAGCCTCCCTTCTTCTTCTTCTTTCTTCTTCTTCTTCTTCTTCTTCTTCTTCTTCTTCTTCTTCTTCTTCTTCTTCTTCTTCTTCTTCTTCTTCTTCTTCTTCCTCTTCCTCTTCCTCTTCCTCTTCCTCTTCCTCTTCCTCTCCTCCTCCTCCTAGTCCTCCTCCTCCTCCTCCTCTTCCTCTTCCTCTTCCTCCTCCTCCTCCATTTCTGCCTCTTACACTGCTGGCAACAGTCCTCAGTGGTCCTCCCACGCCCCCCACCATGCTGGTTCAGTCGACTTAGATGTGACAAATTGACCACCAGCTGCCAGTCCACGACAGTGGCCAATGCTCTTAGTGCTGCCTGAGTCCCAGAAGCCTCTTGTCTAGTGTTTGTATTTAATAATATGGTTGTGGCAGAGAAACCTTCTCTGGGAAGTATGTTTGTTTATTTTATGGCCCAGAGAGTTAAGCTCTTCTGAAAGATTTTATTTAGCTGGTCTATAGCAAACCAATATGCAAAGGACAGACTTGGTAGAATCAGCCATGTCAGTGGGTAGATTGTATTGAAATGAGTGAACAGATCCTGTCAGGAAGTACATTTTCCTTAGAGTTACAGTTCTGTGCTGGGCTTCTTTCTTTTGGGTATGTGTAGGCTAACAGAGAAGGCCCAATGGTAACTGCTTCCGAAGCACGTCAGGTTAAAAAGAAAATACAGAGCAGCCACGGATGTGAGAATCTGAAAGGTCTGAAAGCTTTGCCTGAAGGGGTGTGTGGGCACACTCCCGGCTATCTGACAAGCAGATTGGCGCAGGCCGTCACAACCAGGCAGTCTTCAGTAAAGAGCAGAGAAGTAAGTTGTGGTACATTCACATTATGGAAATATTTAATGCTAAGAGGAAAAGAGCTACCAAGGCACAAAATGACATGTGGGAAGCCTATGTGCATATTTCATACTAAGTAAAAGAAGCTACTATGAACAGACAGCTTTCTGTGTAATTCCAATTATTTGACATTCTAGAAAAGGCAAAGCCATGGAGACAGTAAGGAGATTTCTGGTTGCCAGGGTATCAGGAGGGAGACACAAATCGACAGAGCATATGGAGCTTTCCAGGCCATGAAACTACTCTGCGTGGCACCACATTTTGGATACGTGGCCCTGAACACTGGCCAAAACCCACACGATGTGGAACAGCACAAGTGAATTCCACTGTGGAGTGTGGACTAGGCTGACAGTGATGTGCTGGTACAGGTTCACCAGTAGTAGAGCTCTGAAATTTGGGGTGTCAGTAGTGGGGCATTGGGTACTCAAGGGGACAGGCATGTCAGGGAACTTTGCACTTGCTCCTCAATTTTGCAGTGAACCTAAGACTGTTTTAAAGTTGATCACTTAAGATAAAAGGAAGGAATATAGCATTTGTTCTCACTTGCTGGCCAACATGATGTGGAGATGTGTGTTGCTTCCATAAGGAAGGGTATAGAATGTTCAGCAGAATGATGTGATCTACCATGATGACACCTCAGATGAAAAAGTACAATACATTTATCCCTGTAGCTACTGCAGTGATTAAATTCACTGCCTCATGTGTAGTGGGTGTTCAGTCAAACCTAATTAATCTTGAAGTGGAAGTTTTTTACAAACCTGAAACAGACTCATACGTTTAACAATGCAGGCTATTCAGCAACACAGTATTTAAGTAGTGCATCTCTCATTACTGGTGGTAGTCAGTGGTATGTGCCTTATGAGTAGCCATTGTGTGTTAACAACAGGTTCATGACATATGGGATATAAGACAGGAATACACCATCTTCAAAATTGCGTTGAAGGTACACATTCAATTTCTATACATTGGGTGGTCCGAAGTGGTTTATTTGAATGGCTTCTATCCTGACTATGAGACTTAAATATCAACTGCAATAGCATAGGATAATACACAAATATGAAGGGAAAAGTAACAGTTGTTAAATTCAACAAGTCATGGAAAACCATTGTAAATGTCTTTTCACTGTCATGCACTCTTGCTTTGGTGCAGAGCAGGGACAGATAGAGACTGTGTACCTAGGCAGCTTGGTCATTGTGTAGGCATCACGTAACCTATGCTCACACACTGAGATAGCTATGCTGTTATTTGGCAGTACAGTCCTAAAGAACCTCCTTTCTCTATGCGGTATGGCCCATAGTTGATTGAAGCATTATTTCTCTTTACAAAATAAAGTTTCATCACATTTACTTTCAGTAACATTTTAAAATCATCACCTGATCAATCTCTCATCTTTATTATAGTACATACATTATGTAAGTGGGGCTGCACTGTTTTGTTTCTGCTCAGAGTCTTCCTATTCCAAGTCAACCATGGCATTCCTTGGCACTCTGAAAATAGACTAAGCAAATGCCTTGTAGGCGGGGTACTAGTAGAGGCATAGGAAGTACCTGTGGATGACAGAAGTCACCTGCCTTTTTCGCTCAACCTTTCCTATCGTTTCTTCACTCTACCCTTTGCATCCATTCCTGTCGTTTTTATTGCCACTGCAACAAGGATTTATGTAGTTAGAACACAGTGGGGCTCAATAAATGTTAAAAAAAGAAAAGCACACTCCCCACCTAACAAATCTGATTGCATTTTCAAGGGATGCTAGGGAAGTATTTTAGAACTATTGAAGTAGCACTTCTCTTGCCCTTCAAATGCTCCTGCTCCACAGATTTTTAAGCCCTAATTATCCCTATTATGCAACTTTGATGCCTCTCGATTTTTCTAGCTTTGCATCATTTCCTTTGTTTTAACTAGAATCTCATCTATTTTCAACATGGCCCTACTTTCTGTGAGCTTGTTTTCATTCTGCCATTCCTGGGCTCTGGGTATTGTTCTCCCAGAGAGTCGTCATGTAAGGGTCTCTACAACAGTCATTGCTTATTATGCTGAGGACCTCAGAGTGCTCCTCTCTTTACATTCAAGTTATTTTATTGACTTATAGCCAGCTCTGTGACTTTGGGTAGATCTACTGGTCCATCCAGGGACAGCCAGCTTTAAAAAGTTTGATCTCTGCCGCTTTTGTTTTTCCATATTGTAAATGCAGCATTAATCAGGGTGAATTGCAGTTCTGTTTAATAATTTGCCATACTCAGGCTATAACCTCCTGAAGGGATGCTGAAGATGCTAGGCTATCATTATAATAATCCTTTAGCACATCCCTGGACACACATGCACTTACTTTTTGAGAAAATGGCCCTTAGCTTTAAGACAAGCAGTACATACCAAGGCATTTTCCAAATCATCCAGGCAGTTAAGTCTGGTTCTTATTCTGTATTTCTTCATTGTTCTCCATGCTTGGAAGATGTTGTTAAGATTTTTCCCTAAAGACTTACACCAAGTTCGGATTGTCTGCAAAAGAGAAAGATTTTAACAGGAGTGTAACACCATTGTCAGTTTAGGTTTGCACATCCTACCTGTCTTACTCTTCTCTCATCGCTGGGACAAATACCCAACATTCAAAATGAAGGAAGGAGCAGAAAAGATAGGAAGCATGGCAGGGGCAAAGTCATGCACTTATATACACAGGATGAATTAGATAATGGTCCTAGGAACCTCCAAAATGTTTTTGATACTGA
>PVKN010015324.1:0-18595 GCA_004027915.1 Capromys pilorides | reverse complement strand
TAGGGAGAGGGCTGAGCAGCAGCGTGACATGGCGAGTGCTGGAGGCCAACATATCCAGCTGGGCTTTAAAGCCACAAGGCCTAAAGTGGCTGTATCAAGTACCCATACACTCCGGTCATATTCATAGAATGTGGAACCCACCTTACATTGTACACACATAGAAAATCATCACATGGTACATTTTGAATGTACAGTGTTTTATTTGTCAGGTATACCAGCCAAATTATGAGGGCTGACCTTAATCTCAAAATCCTCCTGCCTCAGCCTCTTCAGTGCTGAGATTATAGGTATGTACCATGCCACTCAGCTCAAAATTTCTCAAATGACTGTATATGGAAGACCCCACATCTGGCCTCATTTTCATTTTTCCATCCTCACATTAAACAGCACCCTCAATGTGGGACTTTAGATTTCTGCTGTGACATTCTAACCACTTGGTATTTTTCCTTAGGCACTGGGTTAAGACATTTAGAACAGCTTAGGAGGGCCTAAGTGAGGAACATAATAGTCTAAGCCCAGGAAATAATTCCTCCTGTCTTTTGAACTCAGAAATTTCTGCACTTCTGAGATGGGTTCTGAAATGGGCAAGTGGCTGAAACAGTCTTATGGTCACTTCCTATGTTTAAGCTTGAGAGTCAGGATCTTGGACCTTTTCTCAGCTTTGCAGTGCATTGAGTGTGTGACAGGAAAGCTGGTCTCACTCTGGTCCTCAGTGGACTTTGTCCAGATGGCTGTGGGTTTTCTTTATTGGCTGAAATAAGATAAAAACACACAAAGATGACTTATTATACAAGGGTAGTAAAGAAGTCCAAGCTTAGCATTAGCTAAGTTTTGTTCTCATAGGCTGTTGGCTGTCTTTCACTTCCTTTTTGAGGGTTGTACTTTCAGATCTCCTTACTGACACTCAGGATATGGAGGGCTCTGCCAAGATCTACCTTGCAGAAGTTTCCACGCATAGTTGACAGGGTGAGGACAGTCAGGATTTCTGCTCACATCCTCCTGGCAGAAGGCTCCACCCACGTCTGCGTGGTCAGCCTTGGGGATCATAGCTCATGCCCACTCTGTGCATGGTTCTCCACATACCTTAGGTAGCTGGGAGAGGGTGGAGCTCTGCTCACTTCCATAGTGTAGGGGATCCAGGTCCATGTGATGCAGGACAGGACCTCTGCTCATTATCCATGATGTAGAAGGCTCTGTAGACACAACTGATATGAGGACATGGTAGCATCTAGGAAAATCCCCATATAGAGCTCTGAATACATGAGATGGTTAAAGTTAGTGAGTGGAGGTTTCTGCTCATATCTGTGTTGTAGAGGGCTCCACACATGCTTGTGATGGTCAAGACACGGGGGCTCACATCTATGTTTTAGAGGAGTTAAGGCATACCTGAGATGGCCAGAAATGCGTGTTGAGGGCCCTGTGTTTACAATGACCCCATAGAAGGGTCCACATACTTGAAATAATGAAGACATGGTGTTCTATTCACACCCATGTCATAGAGACACCCACACACCCATGAGGTGGTCAGACATAGTAGCTCCGAGTCACCCATATAAATCAAAGTGTAGAGGATTCCATACCCATGCCTGAGACAGTCAGGAAATGGGGTGTCATGACTGCTCTTAGTTCATTGTAGAGGTCTCCACACATACTTAAAAGTGGTCAGAATAGGAAAATGGGGGATTCTGGCTATATTAATTTTATAAAGGATTCCACACACCCAAGATGGCTTGGACGCTTGCATATGGGAGGGTGAGTGTCTTCTCATACCCACATTGTACAGCACCCTACCCACACCTGAGGAGGTCAGGATGTGTAGGAGACTGTACTCACCTCCACATTGTATTGGGATTCCAATACCATGGAGATGATCATGACATTAAGGGAACTATTCAGTTCATGACTACATTACAGAGCTCCAGGTATCCAATGTGGTCAGAATATCAGGTCAGTGCTCAGTTCCTTATCTTAGGGGGTCTTCAGAACCTACTGAGGTGATCACAAAATGGAAGGCTCTGAGACCCTCCTCCTTGTAAGAGAGGGCTCCAAAGACTTCAGATAAGCCGGTTATAATGGGTGTGTTCACACCCAGGGCTCCACACATACCCATAGAATAGGGACATACAGGGTGGGTGATATAGCACCTGCCTGGCAAGCACAAGATCCCGAGTTTGATTCCCAATACCAAAACAAAACAAAATAAAACAAGATAAGGACATGTAGATGCTCTGCTCATGGCCTCACCCTTACCTAGGGTATCAGGGCACCGAAGACATAATTTACACCATGTATTCTTTAGGACATCACACATACCTGAGACGTTAGCATTTGTGTTGGGGTTGCTGCTCACGAGACATACCTGAGCTCTGGAGGCCTTGGGCTGCACTGTTCACATCACAGATGAGGGCTCCACGGGCTGTCGTGAAGGCTTCCTATAGATCTCTGCCTGGATTGGGACAAGATGGGTCTTCACTGTCACACACATTATAGTGGGACACAAGGGGCACTGCTCAACTGCCTCAGCCAATGAGAAACAATGCTCACATTACATCCTACAGAATGCCACTCCCACCCTGGACATTCTGGACATGTGGCAAGATTTTGGTCACATGTACATTTTGCCAGGTGTCCTCACATACATGAAGACCTCAGGTCCTGGGGTTTCTGCTCACAGTGTGGTTCTACAGGGCCACACAGTAGGCCTCAGTTGGGCAGGACAGGGAGTGCTTTGCTCACATGCATATTCAGAGGTGGTGAGGACATTCCTTACCACCAAATATCAGAGGTGGTCAGTACATGGATTGATGCTGCTCACATGGTTGTTTCAGGAGTGTCTACAGGTGGCTTCAGTGGTCATGTTCTACAAACCCTAGGCCACATCCTCTTTGTGACCCCAGGCTATGCACATGGGCCTATATACAGAGAAAGGTGTCTACTTACATCAGGTTGTAGATGATTCTGCAAACAGTGAAGGCCTGTGGGACTTGTAGGCTCTGCTCATATCCTGCTGCATGTGCCTGAGGTTATAACCACATAGGAGGACGCTGCTTACCTCTAAGTTTTTACAGGGCTTCATAGATATCTGAGATGGTGAGTGTGTGTGTGTGTGTGTGTGTGTGTGAGAGAGAGAGAGAGAGAGAGAGAGAGAGAGAGAAAGAGAGAGAGAAGACAGAGCGACAGAGAGAGACAGAGACAGAGAGAGAGCATGCATAGGCCAAGATACTTCCATGTGGGGGTATAGGGGGGTAAAAGGGCTGTTCTGCACATACTCACCTAACAGATGGTTCTATACATGCCTGAGGGAGTCAGGATATCAGCTGCTCTGTTCCTATTCTCATTGCAGAGCCCTCCACCAACACATGTGAACATCACCACAGGCACATGGCTCTCTAGTTGCGACCATGTCACAGAGGGTTTACACACTTCTGAGGTGGTCAGAAGTAGGTGGGGCTCCTGCCCTGTTCAGGTGGGATGTGCTCCACAGGTGACAGAGATGGAACTGCCTTTGCTTCCATGTTGCTCAGGTTCACAAGTGCCTGAGTTTGTCAGGACCTGTGGGGTTTGTCCTGCTCACAGGCCCACTGCACAAGCTCCATATGGGCTTCTAAAGTCCAGTCACATTATAAGTGGGGGCCTCTGTCCACATTTATGGAGTAAATGACAGCATTCCCGCATGGAGTGAACTTGGGCTGCTCTAGTCAACAGAGGCGTGATGGAGTAGGGACATGGGAGGGCCGGTTTCCAAATTGAGAGCTCAGAAACATCTGAGGTCCTGAGGATGTGGTGGGGCTTTCTCCCGCCACATGGTCAAGGTGTCCACAGGTGGTGAGAGTTTTTAGGTGGTGGCCTATGCTTCCACTGGCCTTGGAGAGGGCTCACAATCCCAGGAGAAGTTGGATAACGGAAGTGTGTTCACATTCCCATTGTCTAAGGCTCTTTTCTTGGAGAAGTGATCTGGCTCCTCACACAACTGAGGGTAGCTACAGGAGAGGGCACTGCTCATATACAGTAAGGACAGAGCTCCATACATGCCATCCATGTTTGAGGTGAGAGTTGGGCCACTATGCCTGTGGCCTGGGGGTTCCACACAGTGGAACAAGTGGGCTGCTCTATCGTCCGTGGTACATGTTGAAAAGGGCTATGAATGCATGACACGAGCACAACTCTGAGAGGGCTCTGTGCCGAAGGAGGTTGGCCCATTGCCAAGAGGCTCAGCAAACAGTGGGCCTCTTTCCGTGGACCTTGCATAGGGCTCCACACATGATGCAGATGTCCAGGGTATGTGGGCCTCTCTTACCTTCTCATTGTAGTGGGACTCTCCATTCCTCAGGCTGTCAGTGAGTGGAAAGGTAGGCTCCTCATTGACGGAGTCCAGTGCTCCACCAATGCCTGAAGTTGTCAGGTCATGGAGAAAGCTCTGGTTACTGTTACATCACGCAGGGCGCCTCACATGCCTGAGATGTTCAGGACAGCGAGAGGCTCTGCCCACACTCTCTTTCTAAGGGCCTTTTCTATGCCTGAGATGCTTATGATAGAGTAGGGCTCCATGGACGGCTCAGGTAGTCAGGACATGGGTGGGAAGAGGAGGGATCTGCTTACAGTCATGGGGTACAGGGCTCCTTGGGGTTCAGGCCACGGGGAGCTCGGTACAGTCACATGGTAAAAAGTTCAGCATAGGCCTGAGGCTTCCAGGACAGGGGTTTGGGTTTCTGTTTACAAATGCATCTTATAGGGACACATGCTGTGGGCAGGGGGAGGATGGGTAGGATGACTGTGCTTCTGTGTCCTTTTTCAGAGGCCCACTTATAAGAGCTGTGGTCAGGACATGGGGCCTTGACTCACAACTTCCTTCTAGAGGACCACACATTTTCAGATCATGGGTGGGATGTGGCATGTTCTGTTGTCACCCACACTGCTGAGGAATCTACCTATCAAATTTTGTCCAAAGAGGGAAGCAGTGCTCCCATTCATGTTGAAAACCTACCTGTCTTCCACAAGTCGAGAAGTTGAAGATATAAAATACCTGGCTCACATTCTCCTCATCACAGAGGGCTCCAAGCCCCTGAGAGGGTCAGCAGATAGATGGGCTGCTCGTGTCTGTTTGGATCAGGGTTCTACATGTGCATGTGATCATCAGAGCAAGAGACTCTGCATATACTGTGGTTGTAGAGGGCTCCACAAAGGCCTGTGGTTGTCAGGACACAGTGTTCTCTGTTGGTGTTCCAGATGCACAGGTTTCCAGCCAGCACCAAGCTTCCTAGGGTATGGAGTGACTCCATTTGTATAGCAGTTGAGGAAAGCTGCATGCTGGTGAGAGCTGATGACCGCATGCTGGGTAGTGCCGGTCACACTCATGAGCTAGAGGTTTTCCACAGGCTTGCTTTGGTCTGGAAATGGTTTGTGTCTTGTGGCTCCATGCATGATGGTTATACGGATGGCATATTTGGGCTCTGATTTAGTCGACTGTGTTTAGGGCATAGACACCAGTGCTGGTCAGGAAATGGAGCATCTCTATGCACTTCCACATTCTCTAGGGTTCCACCAGTACCTGAGGTCGTCAAGACGTGGTGGGTGCCCTGCTCCCATCTGTGGTGTGCAGTGCTATGCACATTGCTGGGATGGTCAGAAGGAATGTGTATGCTCGCAACCCTGTGGTAGACTCCATGCTATGGAGCTGGATTGACCATGACATCACACAAGTCTGCTGAAATGTCTGAATAGGTGGGGAATGGTGGGTTTTGAGGTCAAATTCACAATGTACAAGGTTCTCTACAGAGCACAGGAGGGTGACAGGTCTAGGGGATGCAGACAGCCCTGCTCACAAAATATCAGGGGCATCTTGTACAACCAGATAGGGAAGTCCAGGGGCTCACAGGGACAACTACATGTATAGGGATCATGACATTAGAAGTAGGTACCGTACAGGGGACTGGTGTTCATGTCCATGTCCTGCAGGACTCTGTTCAGGCTCATGATGTTCTGTTCTGAAGAGATCACCTGACATGCACATTTGGCAGGATTCCACACTCCTGAGATGGGGTGGGGATCTGGCCATACAAGCACTGCAGAAGCTTCATAAATCCCTGCTTTTGTGGGGACAGCATGAGGAACCATATGCATCAATGTTGTAATACAGGCCACTAAGGCCACAGATGACAAGCCCAAGATGCTCCGGGGTCAGCTCACATCCTTGTCATTGGGAGCTACACAGGTGCCTACATTCATCCACCTGTGGGGGACCCCACTCACATCCTACAGAGTGTCACTCTTACCCTGGACAGCCATGTCATCCAGGGAGATTTTCACCTACATTTAACCAGGTGTCCTCACAAACCTAAGGTGGTGAGGTCTTGCCTTCTGCTCATAGCCTGGTTCTAGAGGATCCTACACTTGCCTTAGTTGGGCAGAACATGTGCTGCTTAAATGCATATTCCAGAGATGGTGAGGACATGCCTTAGAGCCACATAGCAGAGGTGGTCAAGACATGTGTTGGTGCGTCTGGTATGCTATTTTTTATATACATATTCTTTCTTTTTTTCTTTCTAAAAATTTTTATTATTATGGCCAGCTCTGCCCTGGGGGTGGGGCTGTCACAACATGTTGTGCCAGGGATCGAACCGCGGTCCCTGCAGTTGCCCAAGCTTTCCTAAGCAGGTGCTTCAGACCGCTGAACCATCTCGCCAGCCCCTATTTCTTGTCTTTTTCAGGGAGGGTCTTGCTATGTAGCTCAGGCTGGCCTGAGCTTACTTTGTAGCCCAAGCTGGTTATAAACTTCCAAGGATTCTCCTGCCTCAGCAGGACCACTGCAGGGATTACAGGAATGCACCACCATGCCCAGTTATATGTTCCTTTTAGCATTTTCTACAGGTGGCTTCAGTGGTCATGTTGTGTAAGCTCCAGGACATCTTCACTTTAACCAAGGACTATGCACATGGAAGAAGTTCAGCAGAAATGTATTCTAGTCACATGTTGGAGGAGATTCTGCACACAGTGAAGGTCTGCCAGGCATGCGGGCTCTGTTCACATCCTGCCACATGTCCATGAGGTTGTCAGCAACCAGAATGCTGCTGCTTACCTCTCCTTCTGTACAGGGCTGCAGAGGTACCTGAGATGGTGTGTGTGTGTGTGTGTGTGTGTGTGTGTGTGTGTCTTAGAGAGAGTGTGTGTGTGTATGTCTACTTGTTGATGTATGTACAAGTCAGTGGGTACTGGGGTACAGAGGATATAAGGTCTGTTCTGCACATACTCACCTTATAGATGTTTCTACACATGCCTGAGGAATTCAGGATATCAGTGGCTCTATTCCTGTCCTCATAGTAGAGGCCTCTTTAGACATAATGTGGGCATCACCATGGCACATGGCTGTAGTCACTACCATGTCACACACTTCTGAGGTGGTCAGAAGTAGGTGGGGCTCCTGACCTGTCCAGCTGGGGATGTGCTCCACAGGTGACAGAGAAGGAGCTGCCATGCTGTACTTTCCTATTGCAGAGGGAACACACATGTCCAGCTTGGCACGCCTTGAAGAAGTCCTCTTTGCTTCCACGTTGCTCAGCTGTTCACAAATTCCTGAGATTGTCAGACTCATGCGGTTGGCCCTGCTCACAGGTCCATTGCACAGGCTCCATATGGGCTTCCGAGTCCAGTCATGTTGTATGTGGAGGCCTCTGTCCACTTTCACATAGTAGATGCTCAACAGCAACCCTATGTAGTGTGGACAAGGTTTCTTCCAGTGACATTCAGGTGAGAAATGGCTGGACACAAAGGCATGATGCAGTGGGATATGGAGAGGGCCAGTTTCCCAAGTCAAGAGCTCACAAACATCTCAGGTCATGAGCATGTGGTGGGGTGTTTTTCCCACCACATGTTTGAGGTGTCCATAGGTGGTGAGAATTTGAAGGTGGTGGCCTGTGCTTCCACTGGCCTTGGAGAGGGCTCACAATCCCAGGAGAAGTTGGACAAGGGAAGTGTTCTTCACATGTGAATGGGAATGTTCACATTCCCATTGTCTAAGACTGTTTTCTTGGAGAGGTGATCTGGCTTCTCACACAATGGAGGGTAGCTAGACAGAAGAGGGCACTGCCCACATAGTAAGGACAGGGCTCTATACATGCCACCCATTTTCAAGGTGAGAGACGGGCCACTATGCCTGTGGCCTGGGAGTTCCACACAGCCCTCAGGCCTTGAACAAGTGGCCTGCTGTGTTTCCATGGTGCATGTTGAAAAGGGCTATGAATGCATGAGATCAGCACAACTCTGAGAGGGCTCTGCTCACCTCTGTGCCATAGGAGGTTGGCCAATTGCCAAGAGGCTCTTTCCATGACCCTTGCATAGGGCTCTGCACGTGATGCAGATGTCCAGGGTATGTGGGCCTCTCTTACCTTCTCATTGTAGTGAGACTCTACATCCCTCAGGCTGTCAGTGAGTGGAAAGGTTGGCTCCTCATTCATGGAGTCCAGGGCTCCACCAATGCCTGAGGTTGTCAGGTCATGGAGGAAGCTCTGGTTACTGTCACATCATGCAGGGCGCCTCACATGCCTGAGATGTTCAGGACAGCGAGGGGCTCTGCCCACACTCTCTTTCTAAGGGCCTTTTCTATGCCTGATATGCTTATGATAGGGTAGGGCTCCGTGGATGGTTCAGGTAGTCAGGACATGGGTGGGAAGTTTGGGACCTTGTTTACACTCATTGGGTACTGGGCTCCATGTACTACTTGGGTTTAGGACACAGGGAGCTCTCTTTATAGTCACTGGTACAAAGTTCAACACAGGCCTGAGGTCACCAAGACATGGGGTTGGGTTCCTGCTCACATACGTATTTTGTAGGGACCCACCCTATAGACAGGGTGGGAACAGGAAATGGCTATGCCTCCACGTTCTCTACACTAAGGCCCATGTACAAGCGATGGGGTCAGCACAGGGGGCCCTGACTCATAGTTTTCTTCCAGAGGGCCGCACATGTTCAGCCATGGATGGGATGTTGGGTGCTCTGCTGTCACCCACACTGTGGTGGAATCCACTCACCTGGTTTTATCCAGAATGAGGCAGTGCTCCTATTCTTGTTACAAAGCTACTTGTCTGCCTCCATTTGAGAGACTGCAGACATAGAAAGCTTGGCTCACATTCTCCTTGGTACAGAAGGCTCCAAATATCCAAGAGGGCTCAGCAGCTATATGTGCTGCTCACGTTCACTTGAACTGGGGTTCTACATATGCATGTGGTTATCGGGGCATGAGGCTCTGTTCACATTCTGATTGTAGAGGATTCCACACAGGCCTTGCTTATCAGGACATGGTGTGACTCTGCTAATGCTCCAGTTGAGGAGAGCTGCATGGTGGTGAGACATGGTGACCACACACTGGGTGGTACTGGTCACACATATGTGCTAAAGGTTTTCCTCAGGCTTCCACTGGTTTCACATGTTGTGTCTCTTGTATTGTCCTCTTTATACTGGGCTGCTTGCAGATGGCGATGTAAAGACACGTCCAAGCTGGTTAGGACATGGAGTGTCTTTACACATTTCCATACTCACTAGGGCTCCACTAGTGCCTGAGGTTGTCAAGACGTGGTGGTGGCCCATGCTCCCATCTGTGGTGTGCAGTGCTACACACACTTTTGGGAACATCAGGAGAGGAGTGTGTATGCTCACAACCCTGTGGTAGACTCCACTTCATGGGACAGGTGGTTGGATTGTCAGTGACATCACACAAGTCCTCAGACATGCCTGAGCAGGTGGGACACGGGGGTGCTGAGGGCAAGCTTACAATGTACAAGGTTCTCTACACAGCTCAGCAGGGGCGACAGGTCCAGGGGATGCAGGCAGCCCTGCTCACATTTATAATATCAAGGGTACCATGTATAGCCAGGCAGGGAAGTCATGGGGCTCTCAGGGGACAACCACACTGTATAGGGATCATAATGACATTAGAAATAGGTACAGTACAGGGGCAGTAGTGTTCATGTCCATGTCCTGAAGACCAGGATGCTCTGTATCTGAGGGTATCACTTGACATGCACATTGAGCAGGATTCCACACTCTTGAGATGGTGCAGATGGGATAAGGATCCGGCCATGTAGGTGTTTTGGCTGCCTCCTTTGAATCCTTGCTCTGATGGGGTGTTGCCTCACTCTCATGCAAGTTGTACTGTGGGGCCATTCGGGCCACAGATTGTCAGCACAGGTGTCCTCCAGGGGGCTGCTCACATCCTTGTCATTAGGGTAGTACCTATGTATGCATTCATCCTTCTGTGGGTACCCTGTTCACATGTGCATCCTACAGAGTACTACTCCTACCTGGAGAATCGGGACATCTGGGGAGATTTTGGTCACATCTCCATTTTGACAGGTGTCCTCACACACCTAAGGTGGTCAGTTCTTGGCTTCTCTCAGCCTGGCTCTGCAGGAATGCACTGTGTAAGTGTATATTCCAGAGATGGTGAGGACATTCCTTAGGGCTGCAAAGTAGAGGTGATGAGTACACGTGTTGGTGCTCCTCATGTGGCCTTTTAAAAAATACTTATTCATTTGTTTGTTTGTGTATTTATTTATTTATTTTGGTCTTTTTGAGACAGGGTCTTGCTATGCAGTTCAGGCTGGCCTTGAGTTCACTTTATGTAGCCCAGGCTGGTCTCAAACTTGCACTGATCCTCCTGCCTCAGCCTCCCAAGTTCTGGGACTACAGGCATGCACCACCATGGCCTGGCTGTTTATTGTTTTTTTGAGGCAGGGTGTTGCTATGCAGCTCAGACTGGCACTGAGCTCACTTTGCAGCCCAGGCTGGTCTCAAACTTGCAAGGGTTCGCCTGCCTCAGACTCTCCAGTGCTGGAATCATAGGCATGTGGCACCATACTTGGCTAGGTGGTTCTTTTAATAGTTTCTACAGGTGGCTTCCATGGTCAGGTCAGGCAGGCCACATCTTCCTTTTATTGGAGAACTATGCACATGAAAGAAGTTCAGGAGAAAGGTGTTTTACTCACATCATGTTGTAGACAGTTCTGCACACAGTGAAGGTCTGTGGGTCATGCAGGCTCCACTCACATCCTGACCCATGTGCCTGAGGTTGTCAGCACCCAGGAGAATGCTGCTCACCTCACGCTCTGTACAGTCCTCACAGGTGCCAAGATGGTGAGCATGTGTGTCTGTGTCTATGTGCGTCTCCTTGTCTATGTGTCAGTGTGTGTGTGTGTGTGTGTGTGTGTGTGTGTGTGTGCACGCGCGCACACACACACTGGAGTACAAAAAGTGTTAGGGCTGTTCTGCACAGCTTGTCTTGTAGATGGTTCTCTACAAGCCTGAATCATTCAGGATATTGGCAGCTCTGTTTCTATGCTTGGCCTTGGTTGAAGTAGGTGGCTCCTGTCATGTCCAGGTGGGACTGTATTCCACAGGTGACAGAGATGGAACTGCCTTTGTTGTTTTCCTGTTGTAGAACAACCATGCATTTCTGCTTGGCAGGACCTGCAGAGGTCCTCTGCATGTCTGTGTTGCTCAGATGTTCACAAATGCCTGAGTTTGTCAGACCTGTGGGGGTGGCTCTGCTCAGTGGTCTGTTGCACAGGCTCCATGTGCACTTCTGAAATCCAGTCACATTGTATGTGAAGGCCTTTGTCCACCTTCACATAGTAGATGCTCAACAGCAACCCTATGTGGTATAGACACAGTGGCATGACAGAGTGGGGACATGGGGAGAGCTGGTTCCCAACTCACTTTATAGAGATCTCAGAATCACCTGAGATTATGAGGATGTGGTGGAGTATTTCTCCTGCTACATGGTCGAGGTGTCCATAGGTGCCTAAGAGTTTTCAAACGTGGGGTCTCTGCTTGGCCTTGGTGTGGGATGACATTCCAAGGAGAACTGGCACAAGGTAAATGTGTTTGCATTTGTCTTGTCTAAGGCTCTGTACTTGGAGAGATGATGACAAGCTGGCTGGGCTCACCCCCACCCTCCTGCTGCCACTTTGCCTAAGGTTGTTTGGACAAGAGAGGGCACTGCCCACATAGAGATTTGTATGGGTTGTTTACATTCCTCACTCATTGCCCAAATGAACTCTTGCAATCAGATTCAAACTTCACCATTCCCTATAAAGGTGTATGATGAGCATAAATCTGAGATGTATCTGTTTATGCCACCTTGTGGAAGGTTTACTATACCTGAGTGTGTCAGGAATTGGTATGCCTATTTTTCCATTCAATTTCTAGAGGACTCCCTTTTATCAGATATGCTGTGCATGAGGAGCTCCGTGTCACTCATGTTTTGGGGGCACCGAGAATGCCTGGGTTAGTCAGCTAATGCTCACATTCATGATGGCCTGGGATCCACTAATGCCTGAAGTCATTAGGACATGAGGATACTCTGTTTTTAATCACAGTATACAGAGGCCCTCATCTGCCTGTCTTGGTGAAGACGTTTAGAGGCCCAGTCAAACTCACATTGTACAGGACTCTGTACAGGACATACCTGAGTTTCTCAGAAGTGGTGATTTCTGCTGAAGTCCATGTTTTGGAGGTTTCTACACATGCCTGAAATTATCAAGACTTACGCAGGTAGGGAGTCTATGCTAATATTTAGGTTTTCAAATGCCCCCCCCCCCCCCCACCAAGATGCTAGGTTGTTTCTGCTCTCAAATCATATACTTGTAGGTTCCTGAGGTGGGCACACATGAGGAAGTTTAGCTCACATCATTGCCTAAGAACTTTACACAGGACTTTACTTCATTTGGTCATGAGGCGCTCTAGTTCTCTTTGTACCAAGCTCCATATAGCTGACAAGGTCAGATTACAGGGCTTCTTCTCAATTCTTCATTTTGGAAGGCTCCATATGCCTGAGGTAGTGAGAATTAAGCCTTTTGCTCATCCATGTTGTGGAAGGCCCTACGCTTGCCTGAGCTTATTAGAACACAATGTGTCTGTGGGGGTATCTGCTCATCATGTTGATGTAGATTTCTGCATACAACCATGGAATGAGGCATGGAATTCCCCTCACTTTAGTATTTTAGTAAAACAAGAAATTTTTGTTTTTCAACATCAGGAGTCAAACTTAGGACCTTGCACTTGCCAGGCAGGCACTTGTCAGTTGAGCTATATCCTCAGGCCCCATCAGTATTTTAGAAAATTCCGCACATCTGATTTGGTCAACCATTTTTTATGGAGTGGCTTTGCTTTCTCCTCCATATTTTTTGAGAGAAGGTCTCTTTACATTGTTTATGCTGGCAATGAACTCACTATGTGGCCCAGGATGACCTTGAATTTGAGGTGATCCTCCTCTGTCAACCTGCTGATTATTGGGATTACAGGTGTGCACCACCAAGCCCACCTTCTTTTGCACTTTAGAAGACTACACATATCTCTGCTCAAATCCATGTTCTAGCAAATTCTGCTCACCCACAAACTGGCTATAAAAGAGGGTACCACATTCCATGCACATTGTGGAAGATGCTCGATATGTTTAAGATGTAGTGGTGATATGCCTGTATCCACATTGTAGAGGCCTCGTATTTATTCCTGAAGTGGTTAGAACATGGTGGGACTCCACTCACATTCACAGGGTACAGAGTGTCTCATAGGCATGAGATGGTCTGCACACTGGAGATGTGGGGACTTCTCACTTACTCATACCTGTTGCCTATTCAGAACATTAGCTTCTCTGCTCATACCACATTCCCAAAGGCTCTACTTACTAAAGGTGCTCAAGACAAGGGGTGTACTTCTCACGTCATGGTGTTAGAGCTCCACAAGAAGCTTCATCTGTCCTGACCTGGAAAGTTTTATCCACATCCACCGAGGACTCCACATACCTGAGAAGGTAGAAACTTGTTATAGAGGGTTTTTGCACACAACTGAGGTGGGCAGGACACAGAAGTTCTGTTCACATCCTCCTACAAGGCCCACACATGCCTGAGATGGTTGGTATCTATGTGTGTGGTGGGCTCTGCTCCCATTCTCCATGTTTGGGGTTCACATCCCCCTCACAGGGTGATATAGGAGGAAGGGCATGGCAAAGTGGGCTGGGGAAATAGGTGGGGCCTGTCAATTACAAAATCCCCCAGTGTAGCTGGAGTAGTGGGTGCAATCTGTCAACTTCAAGATCTCAGTCTGGTGCCAGGTAAGTCTCAGGAATTTCTCCCAAGCTCCTCTAACAACTGGATAATATAAAAGATACAAGACACCACATGGAGCTTGCCCTTGTCACCTTCCACAATAGTCCATCCTGAGTCTGAAAAGCCCCAGAAAGTACATTTGTTATTTTCTATCCCTTTCTCTTTGTCCTGTTTGCCTTATACAGCTAGTTCAGCCCTTACCCTTTCACCCATCATTTTATTTATTTATTTATTTTAGGGAAGGGTCTACAGGGTCTTCAGGATCTCACTACTAGATCAGACTCGGAGTGAAACACCTGTTTATAGCGTCCTAAGAGCTGGGATTACAGGCACGTCCCCCCCACATGCCCAGTCTCAACTGCCATCTCAGTGTGCCCTGGGGGCATAGTTGGTATGGCAGGCCTGGGGGTTGAACCCCCAGCCCTTGTGCCTGCTTGCAGGCGCTTTAATCCACTGAGCTATTTGGCCAGCCCTCATCCATCATTTTAAAATAAACCTTTGAAGGACTCTGCCCCCAGGCCCCGTGTATAGGGCTCCAGATATGCTTGAGGTTGTCAGGACATAGCTTCTCAGCGCACATTATATAGGTTTCTACTCAAGTAGCATCGAAAGGGTTAAAAGTGTTGAGTCAGTGAAGCGCACGTGTTCACTGAATGCCCTTGGCTTGCATGCCCTTTTGTAGGGAGGCTATCTTCTGAGAAAGGAGTATATAGAGATAGCTGTTAACACACACCAAAAAATGGCCATTCCCAGGCTCTAGCCAATTCCAGGAATGACCCCTTCTAGTCACACAGGCTATTGTCACTAAGTTGCTTTTGCCTGAACACAGTACCTAAGAAACTGAATTTTTTTTTTTCTCCAAATGTATTTAGCACAGGGTCTATAGGATCTCACTGCACAGATTTGACTCACAGTGATCTTCCTGTTTTCAGCCTTCCAAGAACTGGGATTACAGACGTGTGCCACCACATCCAGCCTCAATCACAGGCTCAATGTGACCTGGGGGCAGGGTCCACATTGGGGGCAGGGCCAGCACAGCACACAGGGGAGTGAACCCCAGTTCCCATCCCTGCATCTGCCTAAGCAGGTGCCTTAATCTGCTGAGCTATCTGGCTGGCCCTTGAGAAACAGTTTGATGTGGCATTTTCTCTCTGGTCTGCCCAAGGCTCCATCTCCTACAAGATCCTTCATCTTTGGTGTGGTCTCCTCACTTTTTGTGTGATGATGATTTATTTGACTATGCTCATACATGCTGTACTGAAGCAGGACATTCTGTCTCTGAAAGTGAAAATTTAAAACCTCCTGCTCTCATAGTATTCTTTTATGTCTGGGCAGGACCACCAAGATACAAAACTGTCACAGCTTGATAAACTGCCTTTATTCTGTTCCTGCCCATAAGTTCCAGGCCAAAGACCAGCTCCATTGACCAAATGCATAAAAGCTGGAACCTGTCCTTTATCCTTGTCTTAGTTACTTTTACTGGTTGCTGGGACAAATACCCAACACTCAACAAGAAGGAAGGTTTATTTAGCTCACAGTTACTGGAGGTTTCAGTCCATATGCGGCTGGCCCAAGGCTGAGCAGAACAGGGCAGAGAGTATCCAGTTCATGGCAGCGGAACAGCAACAATCGCGACAGAGGCAACCGACCAACCAGGGCGCAGAGAGCAACAGCGAGCATGTCTCTCTGTCTCTCTTTATATTACATTCAGGCTCTCCGCCTCACCCTGTCCACCTTAGGTCATACCCATAATCCCAGAAGTACTCAGACCCATAATCCTATCAGTACTAAAACACATAATCCCAGTGGATCATGACTCAAATCTAAAACTCTAGAAGTCCCTGCCTCATGATTGCATGAGGCTTTGGGGGGACAACTAGACATAAACCATAACAATCCTTTTCTCAGTCATGTTGAATTTATCAGCTGAGTCTGTGTACACCTAAAAGTAAAGTCCTTCTGTTTTTCCCTATTGGTCTCTCTAATCTCTTAGATCTCATGTTTCTGGCAATCACAAAGGGACAGCAGACAACGGATTTGCTGTCTCCTTTGCCTGAAGGCCAGAGAGGGTCCATGCTGTGGAGTTTTGAGACCCCTGGTGCTGCTGGGTAAAACTTCAGCTTGGAGAGGAACCTGGTCCCCCCACAATCTGGAGACCTTCCCCTGTCAGCACAAATGGAACCTACAAGTCAGGGGTATAGCTCAGTGGCACAGCACTTGCCTGGCAAGCACAAGGTCCTGAGTTCAATTCCTGATTCCAAAAACAAATGAGTAGAACCCAAGGGAATGCAGGGAGATTCTGTAATAACAGTATACTACAGGATTGAGGTAGATAAAGGGGTTCATGGAAAAAAAAAATTTCCCATTAGGATGAAAGGGAATCTGATCACCTTCTGGAGAAGACCTAGTAATGTGACCAGGACTAAAATCTGACTGCAACAGCATTCCTGAGCAAGTGTGGCCTGCAACGAAAATTGGCTCATAGGGATTTGGCCTACTGTGTGAGAGCCACATGGTTGGCCTGGTCTGGAATAAGTCAGGTGAAATGTACGACCACAGATGGAATGTTGAGGGGAGGCCAGTGGCAAGGAGCAGGACTTGCAAGGCTGGAATGGCCCAAGCAAGCAGGGAGTGTGGGAATTGTGGAAGTGAACCTGCCACTTAAGTGGACCAGCTTAAGAATCTGACACCTGGATGAAAAAAACTGGAAAAGGGGAAGGAGAAATAAAGTGTATGAGTCCAAAGGGTTTGAGAAAAATCTATAATTGTGTGTGAGTGAGCAAAGTGAAGTATGTAAAGCTGAGGTAACCTGGCCTCAGCTGGGACCCAAGACTAAAAGGCTCTTAGAAACGTGCTGGTTCAAAATGAGAATATAAGAAGAGAGTTAGGACAGCTGCCCCTCCTGAGATTAGCGGGACAAAGCAGGGGTTATCTTTTCATTTTAAGGCAAATACTAAATGAAACAATGCAGAAGTAACTCCAGCCTGAGGTTGATTGGCCAAAGCCCTGCCAGGCCTAAGGAGGTGTTTTACAGGAAAAATCAAATTACAAAGTTTAGCTAATTAATAAGTGGACTTTCGGTTTCTAATCTGAGTTGATTAATTGGGGTGTCTTAAAGCATTTCTTGTGCATTGAAAATTCCTCAGTTGATATTACAACATTGCTCTTTGCTCTGCTATCTGCTGGCTTAAGATAAAAACACTGATTCAAGGTCACTTAGAGCTCTGTTGGCAGTAGGTCATATTTACAAAGTAACAATCTCATCAGAAAAAAAAGACACTTCATCAGCAAAACCAAGTTTGTTATAAAAGGCTTATAATAGTTGCAAGACTAAATTCACTGCACTTGGGTGGAGATGAAATGTGAAGTGTCAACACCCCCACATCAGAACGCATGCTAGAGAACTTTAAGGAAGGCGATAGTGGAGAGTATGGGGTGAAGCCCCCAGAGGCTGGTAACACTATTAAGTTGATTGCTTTCTTTTCATATAGGGTACTGTACGGAGGGGACAATAAATAGGGAGATCATTGGAAGGATATATCAATGGTAACAGAATGGAGGACAACAGGTAGCTCGCCCAGAACTATTTCCCTACACCTGCTCATGGGTGAGTTTGGCCACTAGTAGTCTGAATGGCTTCAACCTTTTCTGGTAACAGTGTGCCCAACATTAGTATTATTTTTTTATTCAAAATGTCTTTATCTCAGTGACTTAGCTGCTTTCTTTTGGAAGTTTAACCTTTGGTATTTGTGACATTCTTTCATTCTGGTTACTCTTTTTGCTTATTATTATTATTATTATTATTATTATTATCATCATCATTTTTTATGTATTTGGTACTGGGTCTCACTATGCAGCTGGGACTTGTAGTGATCCTCCTGTTTTTAGCCTCCCAGCACTGGGATTACAGGCATGCCCAGGACTCAGTCCCTGGCTCAGGGTGCCTTGGGGGTGGGGCCTAACCCTGTTCCCTGTGCTTGCCAAAGCGCTTAGTCTGCTGTTAAGGATACTTTTTCCTAAATGAGACCAAACCTCTCTCAAACTAAGCACATAGTTTCCAAGCCAGAGTTCATAAATTTTACACATATCATGACAGTGTCAATGCTTTTATAGACTATGATTTACTATGTTTATACTGTGGGCTCATACAGGGGAACGAATGACTTTAGTTAGAGAGAATATGATTTTAATCAGTTGGGTTAATTGATTGCTTACGGTAAGTCCTGGGACAATAAATTTTATTTTATTTATTTATTTTTCGCGGGATTGGGGTCTGAACACATGACCTTGCACTTGCCAGGCAGGCACTTGTGCCATGGAGCCATCTCCCCAGCCTCTAATAACTTTTATATTTATTATTAATTGGTGAAAATTTGTGCCCAACATTAGAGAGCAAGAAACCCATTCCACCAGTACTTACAGAAATTAAAACAAAATAACAGGAGACTCAAGAAATACCAGTGTTTCATAAGGCCCAGTTCAATCCCCGGTACCACAAA
>PVKN010015323.1:0-18589 GCA_004027915.1 Capromys pilorides | reverse complement strand
AGATAGATAGATAGATAGATAGATAGATAGATAGATAGACAGATAGATATAGATATAGAAAGGAGAACCTCAAAGGGGCCAAACAAAAAAATGCCAGAGAATGCCAGAGAAGTAGCCCCCTGATTCCTTTGATAGTCACACACACACACACACAGACACACACAGACACACACACACACACACACACACACACACACACTAAATGGAGGAATATGGTAGTTATACTGATTTGATCAGCGTACACAGTATGTACACATTGAAATACCACTTTGTATTGCGTTAATATGTACAATTACTTCTCTTATTGGTGGTGTGAAACAGGGTCTCATTGTATAGCTCAGACTACCTTGGATTCACTACATAGCTCAAGCTGGCCTGGAGCTTGCAGTGAACCTCCTACTTCAGCAGGCCAAGTGCTGCTATTATAGGCCTGTGCCATTATGCTTAACAAATTGTGATATGTTAATAAGGTAAAATTAAACTTTAAAAAAGAATGAGAATTTATTGGTTGCTTAGATGATTGATAGAGATTTTCCTCCTTACCCAGCATTAGTCTATCAGCAAACTTCACAGACTTTTAGTTCTCCTTCAGGTCAAGTAGATGGAATGGAAACTATCTGGGGATAAATGGAACATAGGCAGTCACTAAATGGCACTATTTATCTACTTATTAGCTAAAAGAAAACAAGCATCCAGCAAAAAACAAAGGAGAATAAATAGTAACCAGGCTTCCTTAATCTGAAATTAAGGGTGGATCCCCAAACAGAAAATTACTTCTTCCAGCAATCCTTAACAATGTAAACCACAGTGAAGCCATGGAATTTAAACCATTTCCTGACACTGGGAAGAAAAACTTCTAGCAGCAGGTGACTTGGTGAGCATGAATTCAGGACAGAGGAAACATAATGCCTTCATGGTCAGTGTCACCAGCTGTCACAGTCGGATAATACTAAGAATGTGACAAGAATGATTATTTTTAGGTGACTAATATCCCAAAACTCAGACAAGGCTGTAGGCCTGGATTTCAGCCCATCTCTTTGTCTGGTTTGGCTTGATTCCAAGCAGGCCTCAGCCATCTATCGCTGCGTGATTGCTTCAGACAGTCAATTCACCATGCAATCGAGGAAATTCTATCTTTGCATTACTTACATTAGAATTCCTAGGAGATACCCCAGACGGGTGATGAATGCTACATAAATCTCCAATTTTGTAAGCAAAGTGCCGCTTCCTTTTAGGTTTTAGCTTTTAGATCCCAAGTTGGCTTCTGCCAGCTTCACCCTTAGAAAACTAGACTTGTCCTCCTGTGGCTCCTATGTGTAGAACCACAGCTACTGTTACCTTCCTTTCTCCAGCTTGCCCCAAGCTGCCCTTTGTTTACAGAACCCTGCAAGACAGTTGCTTATCAAGTGTTGATACGTGTTAGAGGCAAAAAGTATCCAGAAAATCCACTCTTCTTTGCTAGAAATGTAATAAAACTGAGACCTCATTAAAAAGACATCGTCCAGATACAGGAGTGATTTTATGACTTTTTATATATCATCATGGAGTGAACCGTACTCTGACCACAGCCATATGCTAAAATTACAGACCTCAGAATATAACGCACAGTCATCCCTCAATATCCATGTGCATGGCAAGACTCATAGATACTCAGAACCCTTATATTAAATATTATAGCACTTGCACACACACACACATATGAATAACAGTTTTTTCCATAATACTTAAGAATAATGACAAGAAAAATATCTGTACACGTTCAGTACAGACACATTTAAAAAATTTTCAATCTTCAGTTGGTTGAATCTATCTATGAGGACCGCTGGATACAGAAGACACATAGTATTTAGCAACAAGGTTATTTAAGGTTGAATGAACTTGAAATGTGACTGTCAGTATAGGCCCTAACCTAGTATGCCTGGCGTTCCTATAAGAAGAGACACCATCCATGCATCTGTGCGTAAGCATGGGAGAGGCTGTAAAACAGCAGCGATCCATCTCTGAGGAGAGAGGCCTCAGCGAAATCCAACCCCACGGAATCTTGCTTTTGAGTTTCCAACACTGAGAGCTATGCAAAAATAAAATGATTGTTTAAGCCACCTGTACTGTGGTGTTCTGTTGCTGCAGCCCCAGCAAATGGACACATATGCCCTCGCAGCATAGGCTCCTAATTGTCACATAGAATAATACACTGTGTATAAATAAGAAAACAAAGCTCAGAGAGGCTAAGTATGCATCTAAGGCTAATTTCCTTTGTTGACTGTCTTCTACCTGTGAGAATTATCTTCTCTGAGCTATTAGGAAAGCTTGCAGTGAGGTGCAAAAGAGACAGTTAAATGGACGGAGGAACTCCTTTACCTGAGTAACCAATACACCATCAGAAAGTACTTTGAGCTCCAGCTTATCTTTAAGGCTCTGCAGGAATAAGTAGCAAAATAAGACCATATCTAAAACTGGCCTGATACTGAAGCCTAAACTCTTTGTGCCATACCACACTGACAGCTAGCTACATTTATTCTTTGGCCTAGCAATAATCACAATAGCAATGATGTATCTTTATGTTTGACTATTCTTCCTGCTGCCAACAGTCTAGCCATATGTTCTTTTACCATATAGGCATGAATTTGTTCTTATGAGACACCTTAGAAACCCACAACTAGGTAAGTAGACCTTCAGGTATCTGCAGAAGAACTCATTCTTAGTATCACTTAGAGGTGATTAGAGCAATGTCCCTGAGGACTTTGCTATTGGTTGGGATCACTCCCTTGGTTACTGTGGTTTGGGTTGCCCTGAAAAGACACAGAATTTGTTGGACAGACATCATTTTATCCTTTTTACCTGCACTTGCATTCCCCTGGAAACTGCATCCATAGATTAAAAGAAATATTGTTTTCCAGATAAAAGCTATTGATTGGTGGGAAAAGAGGGGATTGGATTAAACAGGTCAATATCCCTACTTGATTCCTAAATGACTGAGTAAGCAAAAGAAAGTTAAGTGAGGTGGAGAATAAGGCCATGGAGAGGGAAAGGTGAGATAGATGGCTAGGTCACAACTTTAGTGAGGGTTGGGATTGAAAAATCGGACTGGGAGATACAAATACCATGTCAGCAGAGAAGTTCAGAGGAGCCAGGCTCTTAGATGATGCCTTCAGGAGGTAGGATTCACCAACTGCTCATTAGAGCTCTCCTCCAACTTGGAACCTAGCCTGGCCATGTTGGCAGGAGAACGTTAGCTTTGTGAGACTTTTTTTTAAAAAAAACACCAAATGAAACCAATAGCTTTGTGTTCTAAACTTCTATGGCCCTGCCTTCCAGACACCATAACGTCACACTGGAAAGTTAGTCAATAACACCAATCTTTGCCAGGGAGTTCCACAATGATCAGAATTTCTGCTTCTAGTGATTCTTATGTATCTTCTGAGTTTTAAAGCCTGTTGTCATAAAAAACCAAATATCTATGATTATGTACTCTCATGGTACCTTATTCCTTCCTGTCAGAGCAATGTCACATTTATACTCATACATGTCCAAGTTTTATTGCTCCCCTCTTACGCCAACAATCTAGATTGTTCTATTAAGATCAAGAATCACATTCTGTTTATTTAACCCCAATGATAAGTGCAAAGCTTAAAATACAGTAGGCACTAAATGTATGTTTGCGAAGTCCACAAATGTTATCTTCATTTTTAAAGGCACGATACAGCACAGCATGAGCTTAGGCTTTGTAATCAGATAAACCTGTAATTTTATTTTTGACCTGACATATACCACCTAAGACTATGGGCGGATTTCTGCATTTTGAAAGTTAAGATTCCCCACTGCAGAAGTGAAATGTATTCCCTGAAGTGTTTTTAAAAAATCCATGACATTATGCATGTTAAACTTCTGACATCAAGTAGATATTCAATAAGAGATGAGAACTTTACATTTTTCTCTTTCATTTTATTTTTAAATACACATGCCTCAAGTTCAGGTAGCTGCGTAGATGCCACATTAGGTTTTTATGATGGGTGAAGTGAATTGCTACAAACTTAGTCACTGAAGACAATCCATATTTATTCTATTACACTTGTGGGAATCCAGCCTCTTACTGGAGCTTAGATTATATACCTTCCTTACCTTACCCAACGTCACTTCTTCTCTGAGTCTCACTTTCCTATTTCCGCCTTTCATGTGTAAGTATCCTTATTATTTTGTTGTGCTCACTCAGATAATCCACAATAACCACTCAACTTTAAAATCCTTCACTTAATCCTTCACACTTGCAAAGTCCCATTTGCCATAGCCACAGGCTTAGCAGATGAGGACATGGTCACTTTAGGCAAGGAGAACATTAGTTTATTGTCTTAGTTACTTTTTACTCGTTGTTGGGACAAATATCCGACACTCAAAATGAAGGAAGGAAAGGTTTATTTAGCTCACAGTTGCTGGAGGTTTCAGCCCATATTCAGCTGGCCCAAGGCTGAGTGGAACAGGGCAGAGAGCATCTAGTTTATGGCAGTGGAACAACAATCTTGACAGAGGCAACTGACCAACCAGGGCTCCAGAGAGCAACAGCTTGAGTCTCTCTGTCTCTCTTTATATTACATTCAGACTCTCTGCCTCAGCCTGTCCGCCTTAGGCCACACCCATAATCCCAGAGGGACTTAGACCCATAATCCCATCTGTACTAAAACACATAATCCCAGTGGATTATGAATCAAGTCTCAAATTCTAGAAGTCCCCACCCCATGATTGCATGAGGATTTGGAGGGACAACTAGACATAAACCATAACATTTGTCAATCATGGATGGTTTAAAAAAGTTGTAGATTTGATAGTATTTTCATTTTACTCTACATTAGCAGCAGATAGACAGAGAACTCTTCAACTGCAGCCAAAGGTGTTATTTCCCTGAAGTCCTTGAACAGATAAATAGTAGAAGGTTGAGGATGGATGGATGACAGGGAAGGGTGCTGAGACATAATGGGGATCATATGTTTCCACTCATATTTTGTTTAAAAATAGTTTTGAAAGTATGGAATAACTTCAAAAACATTTCCTAAACATCTAGAAATGCCCAGATTTTTTGTTTAAAAAGAGTTGAATACCTTTTCAAGAAAGACTGTCACAATCTGATCAATTGACTGTCTGTAAAATCATCTTCCAGGCAAACGAGAAGCAGAACAAGATGACTGAGCCAAAGACACTAGGCCGATCACACAGAACAGTAACCATGCAGTTTGAGGATGCACAACAAAGACTCAGTTCTTCCAGACATTATTGCTCCTGGCTTGTCCACCAAGGGAAAGGTGTTTGTCTTATCACACTGTTGCTGTTCAGATTCCGGGGACACCTTAGATACCTGCCTCAACTTTATCAAGTGATTCCTATGTATCTGCAAAGCATCCTTTTACCAGCATCATGGCATGAGATTAAGATTCCTTTCTTCACAATCTCTTCCCCGTCTATTTCTTTTTTCTCTACAACCCAGACATGGGTTTTCACTTGTTCCTAGTTCTGTATTTCTTATTCACTTTGCAAAAGTGGATATGGGACTCAAATCCTCTAGCTCCCCTGAAGAACCCACTTTCGTGAACATCATAGTTTGCGATGCTAACCTTTCTCAGGAAGGAGGATTTCTCAATAAACATGAATGAGCAGACATGCCACGAAGCCCACAGTGAACCATGAAAACACCTCATTCTGTTTTTTCTCAATAGCCTCAGCATTTTGCTATATTACCTTGGGGCATTGGTCTTCTGCCTCTCTTAACTCACATAATTCCTAGAGCTTCTCCAAAGCTAGGAGAACCCAAACCAAGGTAGCAGAGGCTTGCTCTAGAAGCCATGTTGGAAATGTGGCCACAGTCTTCAGCAGAATCCTGAGCAAACTTATTCCTGACCTGGTATAATTCTGTTAAATATGTCTCGATTTTCCTTTTGTCCTCTTAACTTCAATTTGTGAAATGGACCTTTTGTGTACGGCTAAAGATTTGAATATCTTCCTAAATTTTGATGTCCCTTTGCATTGTTGATGAGGAATGAGTCTTATAAATTGGATGGGAAATATCTAGACATGGTGGTGCACACCTGTAATTCTAGCACTTAGAAGGCTGAGGTAGGAGTATCACTGTGAGTTTAAGACCAGCCTGGTGACAAAGTGAACTCAAGTCCAGCCTGAACTGCACAGCTAGACCCTGTCTCAAAAAGACAAAAACAAACAAACCAAAAAACCATAAATTGGATGAAAATGCCAGTGGGCTGAGGAACTTAGAGTGGAATAAGAGTCTCCATGATGCAAGCAACCTACCTGTGTGGTCCCAGGAGCTCCTAGTGCTCAGGAGCAGAGAGATGCGTCTTTCCTGGCCATTCAGAAACCACAAGGAGACCACAGCCTAATCTTAATCTTCCTTGATTTCCCAGTGTTTGAAAGAGGGAAATAAATCCTCCTCTATCTTAATGTCAGAAAGAAAAAATAAAATGAGTAAGAGAGTGGTTAAAGCCATTAGTTACCAACAGCCAGAAACCAAACACTCTGGAATTCATCCACTCTTGTAGAAGCACAGAACTGGTCTGGCACCCTAGGAGACAGAATTCAAAGAGAAGACTGAGCAGAAGGCCAAAGTGTGACTGCTCTGAGGTTCTGGCCGTCTTCATGCTTTCCTCTTAGCCAATCAGTAGATCTCAGTGGTGAACTCAAGGCAGACAGGGCATGCAAGTCTTGGCACGATGCTGCATAAGGGGACTGAGACCTGAAGTTCATAACTTCATAGTGCCCTGCCTAGGGAATGTGAGTAAGAATAATATGCCAGAAGAGCCATAAATCTGTTCCTAATCTCTCACTGCATTGACACAGACCCCTTTCCCTTCTGCACAAAGCCTATCCTCTTATTCCTGTCATCTTTCTAGAAATACTAGTCATAGTCCCTAAGAAAGTCATATGAAAATGAGATGATAGAACAGAAGAGAGTCAATGAAATCTCAAACTTCCTTTATTTCTGGGTCTATTAAGAATGTCTTCAATAAACCTGTTGCACTTGACTATGTGATATAGCATGTGCATAATGAATGATTAAAGAATTTTAGTTAAAGATTTGCTTTTTCAAAACAGAGAAGCACTATGTCAATGGAAAGCATGATTTGAAATGATTTTGTATCTATGATTATTTATTTGGAGAAAAGAACCAGGGAAGAAAAACATGAAAAGTATTGGGAGTATTGTAACAGTTTTGAACCCTGAAATATCCATCTCAAAATTTGAATTATTTTCTTTTACCTGCCTTAAAATGTGAAGTAGAAGGTCAAATTCAGTAACTTGGTCAAGGGCTCCAGTTGAGCTAGTGAGCAAACACCAATTATTTTTATGTAATCTCACCATTACTCACTGGCTCTAGACACATTGAACACAATGTAAACTTTCAACAGACAAAACTGTGTGCAAATTCCAGGCACTGTGGACAGCAGTAAAGGTTTAGTAACGGGAACAACTATCTTGAAAGCTAATAACATATTATCAAAGATTTCATTCTGTGTATAAGTGTTGCTGAATTAGTACTGTGATTAAATTATTACAGCTTTGTTCTTTCTGGACATTGTTATCTTTGTTGGTTACACCATAGGTGGGTAGATGGTTTTGCAGGTCGCAAGGATATATTTTAGGATAGAAGTTTCCAGAGTGTTAATATGGGTGATTAGGGAGGGATCTCTCCGTATTTTTGCAGCAGTTGCCATGTGCCAGTCACAGACACTCAGGTTCTTAGGAGCTGAGCACTGGCAGGAGGCATTCTAACTAAGCATGTCTTTCATCCCTATGCCTGCTTTTCCCCCTAGATACCATTTGCTTCTTCTCCTTGATAAGCCAGAATTTTTTAAAGGAAAACATATGTTTCTCTCTTTTTTTCCTTTTGAGCTTATGGCCAATCTTGGAAATCTCTTCTACTATGGCTCTCTCTTTGCTCCCTGAGATGAAAAGTCGCCCATAGAAAAACATACCTTTCAAAAAAGAAAGTCCAGGAATAAAATGGGAAAGAGCCTTCTACTTCCTTTTGGCTTTACATAATTCTTTGCTTCAAACTTCGATGCAAAATTTCCATCTAAACGCGTAGTGATTTGATGTTCTCTGCTGGAATGCAACAGGTTTTCTCCTCCCCAGATGTAGACACTCCCTAGTTATTTTGGCGCCCTTTCCCAGCAGCTTGTATAGGATTCCTTTGTAACCATTCCTGGTAACTCCAGCCTTTTCATCCTTTGCATGGAGTTGTTGAACTTCCAGACAGAAATTACCAAATCAGGTCATTTTAAGGGCAATTTGTTCTCATCTGGGAAATGAAGAGTAGTTTTGCCTCATGCATTTCTCAAATGGGATGAAATGAATACGTTGAAAACTCTCATTATTCAATTAGTTTTGCCACAGTTCTGTTCATCATTAAAAATAGGGAGTGCTACTTAGAGCATGATTAACATTCCCGAGAATCTGGTAAAATCCAGTTGAAGAGCCATCTTAATTCAGAAAGTTTATATTAACACAATCAATTGCCTTAAAGAGGTTGAAGCAAAGCTAGTAGTATTGATGGATTCTATAAATCAGTTGCACACAGTGATGGCCACAGATTACCCAAGGTGTAGAGCAATGTCTGCCAGTGAGAGCACATTGCTTGACTCCAAAATTCCTAATCACTGCAGGGTGCTATAAAGTCAGGATTTGCATGGAAAAATAAAGCTGGCTGGGAGCCAAAAAGCTATTACTACCAATAGTGGTTCAGTGGGTCATACTCTCAAGCGTTTTTGAGATACACCAGCAGACTCTGGGGATGCATTTTTCTAAATAATCTATGAAACCTACTTTCTTCTAGTGTGTGGGTGCCTGATAAAGATCTCATAGATATGCTGGCCTAATGTGTAGACCTGGCCATTCATCCTTCCTCCCACCAGGTTCTTCTGAGAGCAATAATTGGAAAAATTGAACCAGAGAAACCTCCAGGTAGCAGCGTTATTTTGCTTTGAGACAGTCCTACATTCTCTCCAGAAGTTTGTAATAGATTTGGCTCTAGGCTTCATTTCAAAGATCTTTCCATCTGGATTTTTTAAGTGCATGCTAATGTGCTGCTGGGATGTACATAATTTGGATCAATTTAATAAACTCCATATTTTCCTTGTGCCATCAAGGCTAGTTCAATTTACGAGAGTTGGGTCTACCATGGTATTTTTAATTTTTGGTTGCTGAAGTTTGAATGCAGAGCCTTTTTCATGCTAAACAGGCACTCTTCCACTAGTCCTCCCTCTAGTGTTTGTTATACAGGTTTAAAAGACTTCACAGAAATGCTTAAAATAACCATCTATACTTGTTCCATATGAGTAAACCAATAATTGCTATTAAAATTAGACATGTAAGCTATGTCATTTCTTCCTAATAATCAAATAAGCACTCAGATAATCTAGGGCAATCTGATAGAACAGAGAACACTGCATCAATTTTGCCATTCAAGGACTTCTAGTGTGTGCTCATTCTGAATGCAATAGTTATTTGTTATCTAAATAAATAGACTGGTGGAACTGGGCATGGTGGCACATGCCTGTAATCCCAGAACTTGGCAGGCTGAGGCTGGAGGATCAGTGTGCATTTGAGACTATCCTGGGCTACAAAAGTGAGCTCAAGGCCAGCCTGAACTGCATAGTGAGACCCTGTTTCAAAAAGGCAAAAATAAATAAATAAATAGACTGATGAAATCTTCTGGAAGTCATATACCTTGAATGGATCTTCTTTTTGATGAGTACTAGGTAGGATAGAATTTCATACTGTATTTGGTAATCTTTTGGTAGAAATAAGCACAAAATAAATATTCTGTTCTTTACAGGTAATAGTTTTGAAAATTTGTCAGGTGAAATCATATATGTAAGTATATTAAACAAAGATAGCCCCCCACTTTTATACTTCACAATGATCTTCACATATTTTATACAATTGTGATATTCATAGAATAAATGATAGTGTATTCATTCATAAAATAAAGACAACTGAGAACACAACGAAGAGGCAAAGGCAACGAGAATTCAAAGTGTAGACAACAGTATATCATTATTACATTTCACCTGAGGGCAAATGCCTCTTATTGTGACCACTACCTTCCATAGGTTTAATGTCATTGGGAAGCTTAATGCTAAGTGCGTCACTTTCTACCCTACTTCCATTATACGTGAATTAAATAATCAGATCAAATATTTGGGGTTGACCAACAATGAGGACTTTATGTTTTAAAGTGGGAACCTTTTATAATCAAGGCATGTGAGCTTCACAAATGCTACTTATTTCTATGAATGTTCTTTGATTTCTGACCTTTGAATCAAATGGCCCATGCTATGTTTCACATCCTAAAGGTTCTTGAGATGGAGAGTATTAGGGAAGAACATGGCCAGAGAGGGAACAGCATGGGATGGAAAAGTATATTGACGGAACTTTGATGTATTTACAATTTGTTTAGAAAGTAGAGTTTATGTCGGGAAGTAATAGCTATAAATTTATGGTGGACTGTTAGTGGTAAACTCCTGGAAAGTACATTTATTCTGTCTAGAGCAAGGGCAGGCAAACTATGGCCTTTGGGCCACATCCAGCTATCTGCAAATAAAATTGTGTAACACCACCAGGCTCATAAGTTTACAAATTGTCTATAGCTGTTTTCATGCTACAGCAGCAGAGTCGGGTAGTTGTGACAGAAGCCAAATAGCCCATAAAATCAAAAATATTTGCTTGCTGGATTTACAGAAAGAGTTCTCTAACACTTGAGATGGGCAGTGGGGAGTTGAAAACATTAGACTGGAGCAACGACAAGGTGACAGTGGTGACTAATGACCACTATTGTAAAAGACATGGATAAAACATTTGAGATTGAATGACTAGCAAGAGAGCTTTCGGTATATAATCTAGATTTGAAAACTAAGGCAGTGGGAATGAAGACACAATGGAGAGGACCTATTATAGACCTTGCAGCCTGACAGTGGTTGCAATGTGCAAAACAGGTGTGGCAGACAATCACTTACAGGAATTTGGTATGAACAAAGTAACACAGTGAAACTAGGAAATTTCAGAGGCAGATTGAGTATGTTTTTGAACATGTTGAGTTGGATAAATTAGTGTGAGATCCTGATAGAAATGCTCAGTAGGAACAAGTTTAGAGTTCATTAAAATGTAGTGGGCCAGGGCCAGCCAAATAGTTCAGCAGATTGCAGGCGCAGGGGCTGGGGGTTCGAAACAACTCCCTGCCCCAGGCTCCCTCACCCCAGGGGCACACTGAGATGGCAATTGATAGTGGGCATGGTAGAGTGTGCCTGCAATCCCAGTTCTTGGGAGGCTGTAAACAGACAGATTACTACAAGTCTGATCTAGTAGTGTGACCCTGAACACCCCATAGACCCTTTCCTAAAATACAAAAATAAACAAACAAATAAATACATAAATAAATGATAAAAAATGTATTAGGCCAAAGATTAGGAAATCTAAATTGTCTACATCAAAGAGACTTTTTGTATGTGTCTGGAATCAAACTCAGGACCTTGCACTTGCAAGACAGGCACTTGTGCCACTGAACTATACCCCTGACCCCTGTAAGAGACTCTTGAAGCTGAGGAGAAAGTAAGAGTGCTGAGAATGACTTAGAACATAGCCCACATTTGATGTCAAGCAGAAGAAACAATGAAACTAAAGGAATGTGGCCTGGGAGTTAAAAGAAAGAACTCTAGAAGCTCGTAGACGTGCTCCAAGAAAGAGTGCATTGGCAGTAGTATCAGAAGCTTCATGACTACCTGGAAAGATGAGGGATAGGAAAATAATCTCAGGTTTTACGATGAAGATGGAATGGATCACCTAAGAGATGGAGTTGGTCAAAGGAAGACTCAGAAACCAGGCTTCAAGAGGTTAAGAAGCAAGTAGAAAGAATTTTTTTTGAAGGGAGAAAGTGACTAGGGGGAGGGAAGAATAAGAAAATAATTACAGAGCTAGTCAGATAGCTCAGTGAATTAAAGGGCCTACTTGAGCAGATGCAGGGGTCTGGGGTTCGATCCCTGGCCTGCTGTGCGGGCTCTGCCTCTGGGGTGTGCTGACATTCTGAGACCAGATTGAGACTGGGCAAGGTGGTATGCTCCTGTAATCCCAGCACTTGTGAGGCTGAAAAACAGGAAGGGTTACTATAAATCCAATCTGTGTAACGAGACCTTTTAGACCCTGTAATAAATACATAAGAAAGAAAACTGTTAGAGAGGGTAAAATATTTCACTTCACCTTGATCCTGTTATCTCTCATTTCCTGGGCTGCTGATGGAAGTGAGAGTGGGAGTAGGGAAGAGTGGGCCTAATGGTTACTCCTTAGAGATATTGCAGGTAAAAGGTGTTTTAGGATAGAGATTTCCATTGCCAGATGACATCCTCATTTCCTGGAATGCCAGTGAAGCACATTTAGAGCCTAATGACAGACTACCAAAGTCCTGTCTGTATACTAATATGGAGATTGAGAGTGCCACTTGGTAAGACACTTCATGTGACGTTCACCTGCACAGATCGAGTGCAGAAAGCAATGGAAAATGAGCTTGCGCAAGAGAGAGCTAACCCCTACAAACATCCCTCTCCCAAGTAATGCCTGCATTTCAGGCATCTGGAGCTTTGTTCATCTTGCAGTTTTGAAAAATAAATATTGCTTGCGAGCTTCACATATGCATGGCAACTCCTGAAAGGAGCTGATTTTCCGATTTGCCTTGCTTAAAGGCCAACTGGGTCAGGTTGAATTGAGCTGGTCACTTGAGACCCAGAAAACATTAGTTGGGCCATAGAAAAGCAGAATGAACTGTCATTACGCAGCATAAATTAAAGTTGCAGAAGTTATGAGGAAATGATCGCATGGGAGGTATAAGCCAGTTGAATTTATATTCCAAACTCAGATATTTTCCTGGCTTTAAAATTGGAACGTCTGAAGAATGTCTGGATGCATCTCCAGCGAGGCAAACCTGGACTGATGGCGTGGGGAAAATGGGGAAGTGAGAGGAACGCAGAATTTCTGCTTAACATATAGAAGAGCTTTTAGGCTACTAGGACACACTATTCCAGGAACTGTTTAAGAATGCCAATTGGAAACCTAGTGGTGCTTTACATTTTGGCATGCATACAAACGGCAGGCACAGAAAGAACACAGGGCTGGAAGTGGGGATTTAGTAACCACACAGTGTGATCCTGTCTCCCTGTTTGTAAATTGAAGAAAGTAAGTAAGATTAAATGATCCTGGGCGTCTTCCAGCTCCAAGGTCCCATGATTCAATTTTCTTGGCAATACCAAGTGGTGTAGTGCTTTTGGGGGCAAGAACAGGCATATGAATCTGACATTTTAGTCTTTTTTTCTTTTTCAAAGTAACCTTCATGAGGCAGATGTTATTGTGACCCTCTTTTTCCATTAGCACTTCAAAACACTTTAGCAATGTGATACAATGTTGCTTAATGAAAAAAAAAATCTGTTTCTGTGCAAAACAAGGATGAACTGAAACTACTGCAAATAGTTAAGGAAATGGGCTCTGGAGTAGAGGCAGGGTAGATTTCTGACTGACTCCTTGAAGCCGTGTAACCCTGGGCAATGAGATTAATTCTTATGAGCTTTGGTTTAAGTTCCCGTGAAAATTTAGAATGACTAAAGATCACTACATATTTGTTGTGAGGTTAGGTGAAATTCTTAATTCCTTTTTTTGTCTTCTTTTTTGGTGGTACCAGGGATTGAGCTCATGGACCTTGCGAATGCCAAGCAAGCACTTATTCCACTAAGCTGTCTCCCCATCTCCTCACTCCTTCTGTTCTCTCTCTCTCTCTCTCTCTCTCTCTCTCTCTCTCTCTCTCTCAAAAATTTAATACACGGTCTTGGTATGCTTCTTGGACTTGTAACGATCTTTCTGTCTCAGCATCCCCAGCACTGGGATTACAGACATGCATATCTATGCCCGGTTCCAGCATGTAGTACAGGGTATTGAACTCAGGACCTTGTGCTTGCCAGGCAGGTACTTCAGCCACTGAGCTATTGCCCTGGGCCCTCCTGATTTACTTTTCAAAGAAGCTAAAGCGGTCACACTGTATCCTACAACTGAAATTCCTTGTTAGTTCTAGGACTTTGGTTTTGATTGTATTGATTCCTTGAGATTTTCTACTATGATCATGGACAACCATGTCAATTAGAAATAGAGACAGTTTTCAGTATAAACTCACTGATTGTGTGTCTATTATTTTTCTTTTCCTTCCTTATTATACTGGCTAGAACGTCCAATATTATGGTAGTACTCAGCATTTTTATATTTGGGGGTTTTACCTCCATTCCCAAAGAATTGACTCACTTGACAAACTGAATTTACCCATTTAAATAAAGGATTTGAGCTACCTGGGCCTTCTTGCTTCTTGATCCAGAACCGTGGAACACCTTGTAAGACCTGGCTCGAAATAGTAAATCACCTCAGGGATTCTCGAGCAGTTTCTCTGACTCCAGATTGCTGGAATTCACAGGAGTTTACGTTTCTTCAAGAAAACTGCTGAAACATGTAGCAGAACACCCAGAAACAATGAGAACTGATCAAACATCACAGGCTGCTAAACGTGTTATTATACTGATGGTACAGGCCAGGGCTTCTTAGACTTTCACACGCATCTAATCATCAGAGGATCTCGATAAATGCAGAGCCTGATTCAATAGGTCTGGAAGGATTATGTACTTCTCCCGAGTTCCTCAGTGCTGCTGAGGCTACTGGCCTGAGGACCAGAATTGGAGCTGCAAGGGCAGGGCCTAGAGGATATTTAGTATTCAATCTGTTTTGTACTCTCCCTTTTGCGGGTAATTATCCTTCACTTGGAGATGATGATGCAGATCTCAGACTCTCAACTGCTACTCCTCACTGGTTCATGCCACCTACTTAATTGAGCAAGAAACAGAAACCTACCTCTTATTGCCCTAAGACTTGGTCAGAGGAGGAAGCATGAAATTTTTTTTTTTTTTTTTTGCTCAGCTGCTATGTGATGACAGGAAGACTGAGCTAATCCATAAGAAGTCAAACTGTGGCTCAGGCATGGAAGACTGGGACATTGTAAACTAAGACAATAAATAAGCTACTGTAAGTTTCTTCTTTTCGAAGTATTCTCATTTCCCCCTAGCTGTGCAGTGTGCATGTCCATAGCTCCTCATCAGAGAGGCGTGAGGTCCGGCCTGCTTGCCCATTTAAACTATCTAATGCCTCTGTGGAGGTTCAGACCACACTCACTTTCCAGGTGTAGCTCCAAGCCATCCTCAGAGCACTGGATTGCCCACTGCTGCTGATCTTCCAGGCCACTGACCCTGCAGTTTGCTCCCCCATTTCTGTCCTTGCTTTGCTCTTGGGTTTATAGGACAAAGCATCCTGTAGAACAGGCACGTAGCAGGGTAGGTACTCGGGAAATGTGTGCCAAAGGAATGTTAAGAATCATTGCTGGGAGTCAGGGCTCAGCCTGCAGCACCCTATCATTGGTGAGATGCACACAGAGAGGCGTCCAAGAAATAAATGTGAAGGGAAGGGGAGGCAGCTGTAGTGAAATCATCTTCCTGTTAATGACCTTGAGAACAATTATAGGCACATCTTTTCTCTATTCTTTTGTGCTGGCTGAATATCAAACTCCAAAGAGTAGGAGTTAAGAACGGACTGCGAATCTATAGATCTGGGCTCTAGTCCCAGCCATAGAACTAGCTCAAGGACTTCGAGTTTGCTATTTCCCCTCTCCGGGCTTCATGCCCTCATCTAAACTGAGCAGCAGGTGGTTCTTGGATTCGACCTGTGCAGACTCCTTCAGCAATGACAATGCAGGATGTGCCAACAAGCCGCTGAGATGAAATGCGCTATGCTCAATGCTTAAACTGCTAATCTGTTGTTTCAAAAATCACATTTCCTTGGGTGATTTGACTTGAGGTGAATAATGCTTAGGTTTACCCCAGGTGCATTAGCTTTGATAATCTGCCAGTGAACCTGCTGAGCATCGGATTGACTGCTTTTGTTTTCTGACTTTTTCTGTGAGGCACGTTTTAAAGGCAAGTGTTCTGTTGCTCCCTGTAACACCATTTACCAAACACCTCTTGTTGAAACTTGTTAAATTCGAAAACCATTTCTGCAGCCAATTAATTTCTTTCATTAATCTAAATATTGATTTTCTTTTTCCAAGAGACACGAAATAGATGACACATGTTTTTATCTGAGAGATTTAGAATGCTTTATATTTTCTCAATTAGAGCCTTCTTTATTAATTAAAAAATACTTACACTAAGTTCGATGGGGTGAATTTATGGACCTAAACTTCTTTCCTCCATCTCTCTCTTATTTTTCATTCTTCTTTTTCTTGTGGCTACAGGAAACTGCTATATTGGGTACCTACTATGGGTCAGATGGTAGTAGATGCTTTCCTATACATTTAATCATTACAAAATATTACCAGGTAGTTGTCTCAGTTACTCTTCTTTCATTGCTGGGACAAACACCTGATACCCAAAATGAAGGAAGGAAAGGTTTAGCTCACAGTTACTGGAAGTTTCAGTCCATACTCAGCTGGCTCCAAGACAGGGTGGCACATAGCAGAGGGCAACCTTTCATGGTGGCAGCTAAGAGCAAGAGTGAAGGGAGGAATAGCAGCAGCTCAAGCAGCTAACTTCTCTTTCTTCCTTGCATTGAAATGCAAATAACCTGCCCCAGGGGAGGGGCAGCACCCACACCCACAATAATCAATTACAAACTCCAGAGGATGCCCCTTGACTGTAAGAGGCTTTGGGGGGACACCTATCTACAAACCATAACAATAGAACATATTGTCACTATTTTTACAGTCCATAAAGCTGATGTTGAGTGACTTGTTCAAAGTCATCTCACTCCTGTCACTTTTCCCATTGCTATTTTCTCTGGTATATGAACTCTACATCAGCAACTGCTCAAAACCATTTCACTGTATTCTGAAAGTGAATGCATTAAATAGCAACAAACTCTACTATTTGCATGGTAATTATAACATGTTATTTCTTCTTGTACCTTGCTGGAGAAACATGAGAAGTATAGATACAATGAAAAAATATGATCATTACAGAAGGAAATCTATAGTGGATTTCTAATAGGTGGTCAACTTACTACACCCAGCTGAATTAAACTAGGATGGTACTGGGTGTGGTGGCCCACCCGAGGGTTGTTGTCAGCGGCATAAAGGCAGAACAGGAGAAGCTGCCAGGACACTGTTAGGGATGCTGTTTAGAGAAGCTGTTGGAGCTGTTCAAAGCTGCTAGTTCTCCTGAGCTGTTCTACTGGAGGGCCTTGTCATGCTGGATTTCCCAAAGAACTTTGGAGGAATTCGAGTCTTCATCTTGCGCATCGCTTCTTGGCTCTGGAGGGGAAGTTGGTGCACTGCTCAGCCTCGTGGAGAAGCTTGTCACATTGGCTTTTCTGATGGGACTTGGCTTTCCTCATCTCTCCAGGAGCTCAGGACCTCACTGTTGCTGAGGGTGGCTGTGGTATTTTGGGGGAGCTCTGGTGCTTACCTTGAGCATTGCTTCCTAGCTGTAGTTCAGATCCCTCAGCCTGCTAGCACAGCTACTTCATCCCACTGCCCTAGTCTTCCTTGCTTCCACCTCTGAATGTTGGTCCTTTCCAACACTCATCTGTGAAGTGGACCAGCGTGAGACTTTGTTGTAGGTTCTAGGCCTCCAGTTGAACTATGTGAGGCATTGTTATGAGCTCTAGGTTTCTAGCTGGACTCATGTAGGATATTCGGAGATAGGCCCTCAGCTGGAGTCTTTAGTGTTATGTGTGTGGATGGATTTTCTGCACTTCTTATATATGATTCTTGGATGATTGATTATAACATGCTACTATAAAATGTGTCCTGTATTACACTGTTCCTCTTGCAAAAACCCCAAACTGCAACAAAATTCCTCTGGCTAACAGAATAATGGATATTTTTCCAGTAAAAAGCACAGTCATATATATGATTTGTACCCTCCACCAATCCCAGCCAGTATTATCTCTATTACACTGTAGAGGAAGCTCAAGCTCAGAGAAGGAACTTGCCCAAAGTACAAGACTCAAATGTGCTAGAACCCAGACTCACCCATTACGGGGACTGTAGTCCAGAGTTGATTTTTGCCACATAACTGATTTCTGTTAAGGACAAAGAAAGAGGAATTTTCCAGGCATCACTTAGCTTCACCAGTTAAGCAGATGTCAGTAATTGGTTAAATATAAATCCTGCCAGAGCTATGCTCTCAATATGTGCCAAACGCTCAAATTAAACCTGTATTCTTTTGCAGCCTAGGAAAGAGATCAAAAGATGGCCTCCAAAAGGTGCCATGGTTTCAGTTTCTAATGTAAGAAAGGACGCAAATCCTTTGTTTGTTCCACGGTCTGGGGCCAAGGCTGAGACTATAACTCGTCCTAGTTTGCCACCAACTTGGAAGATGTCTGGCCTCTTAGAAGTTTTATAAACCCGCTGGGAATCCTGAATCCTAGTTGTAGTTTCCTCTTAGCATATAAAGCACACATTTGAATACTTGGAGAAGCAGCATTTGAAGCTTTTAACACAGTTTGATGGCCTTTGAAAACC
>PVKN010015322.1:0-18575 GCA_004027915.1 Capromys pilorides | reverse complement strand
TTTTGTCTTACTGAGTTGAAATTCGAGTGACACCACATAACAATAGGAAGCACAGTGAGCGTGCTGATCCTCTGTCACAAGGGCATTTTGAGCATGGAGTGTGCCTGGCCACCAGAGACAAAGAAGCCAGCACAGCTGCTGCCCTGATGGGTTGGGCACTAGGCCCTCCCAGCCTCTGCCCCAGGACCCTTGGCTCCACCTCTTCACCTGATTCCCCATGCTTCGTGCGTGCGCACTGACCACAGTCCACCATTTTCTGCTTTCTCCTCCCATCCCCACTTTCCTAAGAGTATCTACGAGGGAAACTTTGGGTGTGGCTACTTAAAAGAGAGGCGAGCGTCGGGACTAGTATTTTGTGAAAATACTGCCTCAGTCTATAGAGCACTATTTGTGAGTCCTCCAACATTCCTTCTTTTTTTCTTGGGTGGAAACTGCGAAAGTGTGGCCTGGAGCTTCCTTCCATGTGGTCTGCTGCTGTGGAATGGCATGCATGCTGAGCGCATTTTCTTGCATGGTCTCAGTTACACATGCTCACTCTGCTGGTTTTGTAAAATATAGCACTGCTATAGCATTGGCGAGTGCATCTGATCTGAGGTAAACTAATTTGGGATTCCTCTGAGGAAGAAAAGCAGGCATAATGTCAACATTCACTTTCTTGTAGTTCATCTCAATGTGAGATGCAAAGATCTTTTTGTTAGCTTTCTCAACACTTTTTTTTATATGTAATTTTCTTTGATCTTTTATTTATTTGGTGCAAGGTCTCACTACACCACAGCTCAGACTCGTAGTGATCCTCTTGTCTCAGCCTCGTCAGCACTGAGATTATAGGCCTGTGCCGCCATAGTAGGTTTTGGTGGCTGGCACAGTGGCACACCATGCGGTACCAGGGATTGAGCTTAGGTCCTTGTGCTTGCCAGGCAGGTGCTTAGAGTGCTGAGCTAACTCCGCAGCCACTCACAAAACTTTTTGAGTCTGCATTTTCCTCCTGACCAAGTACAGCAGTGTTAGAACTCACTTTCTTTCAGCCCAAGCCGCCTGGTGCCTTCTCAGTCACGGAGGCACAGTCATGGGAGGACAGAAGTCGCCATCTTGGTGATAGCCTTCCTTCTCCCACGTGGCTTAACCCAGGACCCTAGAGTAGCGTAAACCACACTGCACTTGTGATCCAGCTCGCTTTAGAGACCTTCACTTCCTGGAATAGATCATGAGCACTTTTGATCCTGATTTCATGGGGAATATGTTTTGTTCTCCATGGCCATGTCTAGGACCTTCACTCCTGGACCTGCGTTGCGTATTCTCAGTTGGTGGCTGGTTTCACTTGCTCCGGGGTTCTGTAAACCCCAGACTTACTGATTTTGTCTGGAAAGCTACTCTTGAGATTTAATTCCATAATCTCTGAGATTCTTAAAGTCCATTCCCCCTCGAATGTACTAGTGATGGTGCTCTGAAGTTTTAGGAGTTTAGTATGTATGCAGGTATGTATGTATGTATATATGTATGCATATATGTATGTATGTATGTATGTATACTTTTTAGGCAAGGCTTCACTGTATAATTCAGGGTGGGCTTAAATTTGCAGCAATCCAACTGCCTCAATCTCCCAAGTACTGGGATTATGGACATGGGACACCACATTCAGCAATTTTGGGGTTTTCATTTCTGTTTTTAGAAACCTTCTGCAAACATTCTCAGTGTATTTTGTACAGTATTTCTAAAAAGAGGGAATGGAGTAGGTGCTTTGCCCCATTTTATAGATGAGGAGGCTCAACACCTAGGAGGATAAGTGGACTATCAGTCACACCACCACTGAGGGAGAACACAGCCTCCCAGATTCATTGCCCTTACCCCTGAATAGGGAAGGCAGTGGTGTGTAATACAACATATCCTAACATTTTTTCAGAAGATTTTTCTGCTTCTGGTGATCTTAGCGGAAAACGTCATCATAAACTAGTATAATTGACATGATAGCTCTGCTATCCAAATCCTATTCTTGTCTCCCAGTAGGTTTTCTTAGTCATATTCCCCAGTCTACAACTGCTTCCTTTGGGGAAAGTAGTTGTGACCTTGTGTCAGATTTTCAAATTACTTTTTTATGTAGCCTATGATACTGCTATGTTCTCAAAATTAACTTTCTTCCTACATGATCAAAAGTTACACATTACTTTTATGATTGAAATGTGTGAACTTCATAAAATACTCTGGAATGGGATGAGCACGTCTTATCATCCACCAGTTTCCAGTATGAAGTCAGGTCTGTCTTCTAAGCCCTTCCTGACAGGTGAAGGCCTGGCTACACCAGTAACATTCTAGGTGGTTGCCTGCCCATGGTTGTCTGTTTTCCACCTGCACAGACACCTTCATTGTGCACTCCATCCAAATCTACAAGTGAAAAAGCAAGCAGCCGGACTTTCCCCTGTACTCAGAAATGACTTCTTTAGAATGTGTATACTCAGATCTTTGCCCTCATCCCTCCTTGGATCACATTTATACCTGGCCTTAGGCGTGGATAGTGAATATGTTCCCTGGCTGTGGTGGTAGTGTTAAACCTTTTGTTACTGTTATAGAGCATTTTCTAGCAGCCAGGTAGGGCTCTGAAGGGCCTGTATATGCCCTTCATTGTATTCTCCAGACCACCCAGAGAACACAGTGACTGAGATTAGAGAGTCAGCCACAGCGTCAGTGAATAGCAGAGTTGTTGCCTTATCGGGTTCACAGGTTCATAATGCTGTTTGTGGAATTTATCTTTGAGGGTAGGTATTTGTGGTACCTACCTTAAAGGTAACAATATAGCTATATAACATCTATTACTATATAAAACTTTAGGAGTAGGGATGCTTTAGGCAAGTTCCTTTGGCTGTCATTTTTAAAGAAAAGAAGAGGTGCTATTGCTGCTCCATTGATGGCGAGAGGTCGGAGTGCAGGGTACCTGCCTTTCACCTGGACATCAGCCCAAAGCATTTGAGGGTGCTCTCACCCTGAAAGCATTTCCAGGTCTCTCTCACCCCATGCTGCGCAGCTTTCTGGCCTCACATGGCTCCCTAAACACACCTGTCTCAACATCATGCTGCGCCCTTTCACTGTGTTTGATGCATGTTGGAATAACCAGCACATGTGGCTCAGCTATACCTGCCTAGGGTGAACTTGAGGAAGAGGGCCCTGTGATGCCTAACCCTTGATGGTGAGGGCTTCTGGGCCAGAAGAAGTGTGCAGCACAGAAGACCTGCAGGTGTAGTACTACTTTGGGGGATTATTGAGCAAAGGATAATAAGCAGCCTTTTGCTGAAGTCTCACTTCTGCATTTTTCAGCTCCCAAAGGATAAGAGTGGCAGGTGGCCAGGGTTATTGAGCATAAGGTAGTGTGTTTTGGTGTTTCTGGATTAACACTTTGCTTTAAGATAAGATCTTGAGCATAAAGAGTTTAATGGTTACTTGTGTAATTCTTAGAAACTTTGATTTAGGTGGTTTATTTTTGTAAGTTTTCATGTCATTAACCTTACAATAAACTCCTCATTGCATGTTTTATTAACCCATGGTGTATTCATTTTCTTCTGACCTGAAAGAGTAACCCATTAGCCTTTAACCCCGGTGTCTTGAAGAAGGCTGCGGTTCAGAGAGCATTAAAGGTAAACGCAGTGCTCCCTCAAGGTCGCAGTGTCAGTTGAGACATATTGCAAGAGACGGTATCTAGCGTCACACATGTGGCAGACCCCTCCCACACTGACACAGTAACTGGTTGTTTGATGGGAAACATCCTACTTGTTTATCCAATTGACAGAATTTACATTGACTCTAAAGGTAAATCTTATAAAGATGATAAATCCTCTTGGCCTTAGTTTAAATATCTATATTTTATTTAGATTTAAATTTATGAATTGATGATATGTAATTTAAAGTTACATCTTGCAAACAGTGAATACGCATGTAAGAAATCACCTCTTCCAATATGTTGAGTAGCGGCCTCTCTGAGTCAGCCTCACAGCTTTGGTGCTTCGGGTTTGGGTAATGAATCATTCCAGAACTTGAAATCTAGTTAAATGAGGTATATTGAGAACTCAGCTCCACTCCCTAAAAACACATCATTGTGTATTCTCTGGTTAAACTGTCAAAAGTTTTCTATGACTTTTAATGTCTTACTAGTTTTTTCCTAATTTCTCTGAACATTTTAGGATAAAATATTTGCAGGAAGGGCTTTTAAATGTAATTCTGTTATGAAAATTCCCCGTGAACAAACAGGAATGTTTTTAACTAGTATCTTCTGGAACAGTGAAGGCAGCTGGAGGACCGCTTCCTCTGGTGCTGTGTATCAGCCCTTCCTGCTGTCCAGTCGGCTGCCACGCCTGTGGGTGCTGGTCACAGAGACTCGGCCCTCACCGTCCTTTGCTCTCTGATAGCTAGCAGTGCAGAGCAGCCTCAGGAAGGAGGGCTCTGCAGTCAGACAGTGCCCTGCTTACTTCAGTCTGTTCTTTTTTCAGAGTAGAAGTCCTGTCCTTTCCATGGGATTACTATGCATACTAAAATAAAGGTGATTTAGGCAGGAAAATAGGTATTTTATAATTATCACATCACCCCTTAGTTCACTGAAGCTCAGCACTGAGATTCTGGAAATTACAGCATGTCCCTTTCAGACAGGGAAATGGCAAGTACAGGTGACAGAACATGTAGGTCCTAGTTATGGAGAGGTAAAGAGCTGAGATTTAATTCAAGACAAGCTGACTTAAAAGTTTCTATTTTCATTGTAAGTTGTACAGGTGCATTTTTGAACATTATGGTAGGAAACTTAGTGACTTAACCTGACTTCATGTAATTTGAAAGTCAACCATTTTAAGATAGACCATTATTTTCTATAACACTGAAATAGACTATAAATCAAGTGTGGTATGGTGGCGCATGTCTGTAATTCCAGCATTTTGGGAGTCAAGAGGGGCATCACAAGCTCAAGCCCATTCAGGGCAACTTAGTGATCTAATGAGACACTACCTCAAAATAAAAAATTAAAAGCAAGGATTGGGGGCCGGGCAGCCTGAGGATATAGCTCACTACAAGGAATCCTGGGTTCCAAACCCAGTACCACAAAAGGGAAAAGAAAGGAAAGCAAGAAGGGATGGAGAAAGATTATAAGTACCAGTTAAATTTTGATAGTATTGGCTTAATATTTGCTGAGAAATTTCTTAGAGTTAAGATAAACATTTTTTCACCTTGTCGTATACATGTGTACATAAAAGAAAAATATAAGCACAATAAAGTGGTTAAAACAGTGAGCACTGTTTCACTACTGCAGAATGCCCAACACCAGGCACATGTTCACAGTTGCAGTGGCTTAAGCAAAACAGATGTCCATGGCTATGGCTCTATGGTACCGTCTGTGTCACACCCACCTTGGACAGGAGCAGGCAGGGAACAGACCCTCCTTCAAGGGCAGAATTAGTTACTCTGTGCTGACTACAGGGGGATTATGGGATGGATGAACTTTGTTCATAGGGGACTTATGCTCAGCTAAAACTTGGGGATTCTGACATCAGAGAAAGAGAGAAAATGAATTCAAGGGGGAAATAAGTGGTTTTGCCACAGTAGTCTATGACCTTGGATATTCTTTAACAGTATTTATTTCATTTTACAGAATTCACTCACATCAAAAAGATGAACCAGAAATAGATTATCACAGTAGGTTTGGGCTAGTAATATTTTTCCAATAGTCATATGATTTTGACACCTATATCTGTCATTGCTGCAGTGTTGAGGATTGACTCTAAAATTACTCAACTAAAAAAAAAATTGTGATTTCTAATTAATTTCCACTAACAAATTTTTAACGACATCTTCTTGTGGGGCTAAGTTGTAAATAAACCTCATGTCACATATCTCTTCTGTTTTATTATGTTTTCTTTTATCAGCTATTTGTACTAAAGAATGCTTCTTACTATTCTGAAATTTTCTTTTTTATTGGCTTAATTTAATGCAATTCCAAACAGAAGTCTATTTTTCTAGCAGCTGCTAAGCAAGATTTGATGCCTCATAGCTGCTTATGTTTGAAAGGAGGGTGCTAGAGTAAAAATATAAACTATTCACCTGAAACTTTATGGCATTTTATTACTCCAGCTTGAGAAGTATTCTGAATTACTGATCTTTTCACTTTGTCTTTTCCCGTGTTTTTCGGTTTCAATTTACTACACTTGGTACATTTTTGTTACTGTAGTAAGTTCTGAAAACTGTAAGTAACATTAAAGAGTTTTAAAACATTCAATTTTCCCAAAGTAACTTGCTTAAAAACAACACATGTAACTTTTAAAAATGGAGTACAAGCTGATCATGGTAGTACAAGCCTATAATCCCAGGATTCTAGGAGGTTGAGGCGAGAGGATGACAAGTTTAAGCCCGTCCTACCAATTTTGCAAGGCTCTGTCGCAAAATTAAAAAAAAATTTTTTTTAAAGGGCTGGGAATATAATTCATTTCATAAGCCTTCAGTTCAGTCCCAAGCACTGAAAAAACAAAGCATGTAGCTCAGCACAGTGGTACCATGCCTGTAGTTCTGGCTAGTTGGGAGGCTGGCTCAAGAAGATTGATTAAATCCAAGAGTTTGAGACCAGCCTGGCTAATAGAGTGAGACTCCCATCTCCAAACAAATAAAACAATAAAAGGCTGGATGTGGTAATGAATGCATGTAATCCCCAGCACTCAGAAGGCTGAGCCAGGAAGATCACTACAAATTCAAGGCCAGCCTGGGCTACATAGCAAGGCCCTGTCTCAAAAAACAAAATAGAAAAGCAGACTGTAGGCAAATAGAAATTTTCTTAATATGTTTCATAGTAGAAGCAATTATGGGTTCAAGTGTGCTTAGCAATTATTTTCCAGTTAAATTGTTCCCAGATACTCATTTTCTGAAGTATCAGAAATAAATAGAAACAAGTCTCAATATCAACCCAAATGTCATTTTTAATGAGATATGTTTCCAAAATGTACCTATTTATTTTGTCTTTTGTTTGTTTTTGTATAGTCAGGGAAGAAAATAAACAGCAACCCAAATCCTCTTGTCCAAATGTCAGTTGGTCACCAAGCACAGGAGAGTAAGGTAAGGTGCTGATGTTGAACTGGTTTCCTGTCACCAACAGATGAGACAGTTGTGTGGTATATTTGGCATCAAGATCCTTGCTTTTTATGCCTTTATTTTCTTCCCTTAAAACAGATAACTCATAGATAACTGTACATTTAAGACGTTAATATATTGCTTACTTTCTAAAAGCATTGAAAAATAATATGCAAATATTCTTTTCCTTGATTTCATGGGTAGGTAAATCCCCAAGTTTCTCTTGAGCACTGAATAAATATTTAATTGTTTTGCATAAAAATTTAAAGACAGCCTATAGTGCATGACATTCAATAAATGTAGCTAGCTTCAAGACTTAAGGAGCCAGATGTGATGGCACTCACCTGCAATTCCAGCAGTACAGAAGGGTCAGGCTGGAGGACTACAGGTTTGAGCCCCGCCTGGGCAACTTAGCTATTTAGTGAGACCCAGCATCAACATAAAGAGTTCCTAGAGTTCACTGTAAAAAATATAGTTCAGTCCTCTAACACACACAAGATGATGTTGCTACTGCAGCATAAAATATGTTTTTCATTCCTGATTCAAGAGAGAACGTTTAGAATTGATTGAGTTACAAGTTGTTGCTTATGTTTAATTGTACAGGCCATGTGTGTTGGTGGCCCAGGCACTGAGGCATCTGAGCAGTTGACATCTCTGTCACAGCACACTGATTGGGTTTGGGAATCAGCCGACTTCCCCGACACACTTAGAAGCTTTGTACTACCTCACCATATTTTTGAATGCTCTCCACACTTAAGAATATAATGGTGCAAACTCAGTAAATATGTCATAGAGTTTAATTAAAATCTTTCTATGCTTCTGAACAGTTTAAATAACCACAGTATTGGTAGCCCTTTTCTTCAGAAAATATCACAGAGCTCATACTGGAATATTTCTTCCAGATTCGATACAAAACCAATGAACCTGTGTGGGAAGAAAACTTTACCTTCTTTATTCACAACCCCAAGCGACAGGATCTGGAGGTTGAGGTATGTTGTTTGTATCTTTTTATTGGCATGTTGAAATATAATTGTCCTACAGTAAACAACCCATATTTCAAGTGTACAGCCTGATGGATTATGACCTATATGTGCACACCCATGGACCTGTGACCACTATTAAGATAATAATCCATCTCCAAGAAAGTGTCCTCGTACCCCTTTTCCCTCCACACCCTCCTTCCCAGATATACCACTATAAATCACTGTTCTCATTTCCTGGAATTTTATATAAAGAGAATTATACAGTTTCTTTTTCGTGTGCACTGTTTGATATAATTACTATGTTATTGCACGTATGAGCAGTGTATGCATTTTAATTGCTGGGTAGTATCCCATGGAATGGATGTCCCACATTTGGCTTATCTATTCTCCTGTCAGTAAGAGCTTGATGAAGGGTGGGTTTTTCCTGCCTAGACAATGCTGTCCAAAATCAGTCTGCTCTGAGTATTCAGTCTATATGGACATGTCCCTCCATTTTTGCTGGATAGATGCCTAGGTGTGTTTAGCTTCATACAATGACCAGTTGTCCCAGAGTGGAAGTGCTACTGGACACTCCATCACAGTGCATGGCAGTATTACCCTCTGCACACCTTGCCAGCATTCCAGTTAGTGGGTGGGAAGTGAGGCAGGCCCAGCCTGTGGTGTCACTCCTGAGGCCTGTTACCCGCGGTCCTCCCCAGTTTGGACTGTGGAGCGCATCATCACAAGCAGATGGGGTCCAGTAAGACAAGGTGTGGGGTTGATGGGACAACAGAGACAGAGACACAGGCTCTTTCCATGTGGTTTAGACTGGCCTTAAACTTTGCCCTTCCTCAGCCTCCTGAGTGCTGGCGTTAAGGACATGCCCCCCCACACCTGGCAGTGAGACTATAAATTTGAGAGCACTTTTATTTGCTTATCGCTCACTGTGCCTACTTTATAAATTAAACTTTGCCACTGGTATGCATAAGTAGGAGGGAAACCAGCACGTGTAAATTCTGTGCTGTATTTTGTGTCCACTTGTCATGCATCCTCATCAGTGAGGGTGACAGCACCTCAGTGTGATGACTAATGTTATTGGGCATCTTTTCAGATGCATATTTGCCATCTTTGTCTCCACTATAGAGAAATATCTTCAACCCCTTTGCCTATTTTGGAGGATTAGGTTATTTGCTTTCTTAATACTAACTTACTTAGCAATTAATACATATTAATACTTAACTAGAAACAAGTACTCTTTGGATGTGTTTTCTACAGTTATTTTCTCAATCTGTGGCCTGATTTTCCATCTTACAAGTGTTTTAGGAGTCAAGCGTGGCCCCGTATACCTATCATCCCAGCTACTTAGGAGGCTGGGACAGGAGGATCCCAAGTTCAAAGCTAGCCTGAGCTGCTTAGGAAAATCCTGTCTCAGTAAAACAAAAAGGGCTAGGGTTCTAGCTCAGTTCCCTGAGTTCATCCCTCAGCATCACAAAAGCAAAATAAACAGCAACAAAATAATCTTTAGGGAAGCAGAAGTTTAAAATTTGGTGTAGCTCAGTTTATCACCCTTTTCTTTTTAGTTTATCCTCTTTGTGTCCTAATTAAGAAATATTTGAAACACACACACACACACACACACACACACACACACATAGAACTTTTTAAAAATAGAAAAGAAATATTTGCCAGACCATTGGTTCCTAAGCCTTTGTTCTCTCTGTCTTCTAGAGGTTATATTTCTGACTTTACACTTAGGTCTATGTCCAGTGAGTTTTCCTTTACAGAATGATTGACATGTCGTGGTTCTTCTCTTTTTTCCTCGGATGGATAGCTATGTCCTTGTTCAGCAGTGTCTGTTGAAGAGCTGATTCTGTTTTTATTAATGACCTAAGCAACCATGCGGACACAGGGCCCCAAGTGAGAGTCTGCTTCTGGGACATTCTGTCTTGCTGTCCTGTACCTGTGTCATGTGCCAAGAACTATGTGCACAAATCATATCCTCAAATGATGCCAGCCTCAAGCTTTGTGTCCTTGTGGTGCTGAGAATGGAACCGAGGCCTCACTCATGCTAGGCGTATGCTCTAGTACTGAGCTACACTCCCACCCTGATAGCCCTCCTGCCCCAGTCTCTTGAATAGCTGGAACTGTGTTATAGGTAATAGTTTCCTTGGCTATTCTGAGACTGCATTTCCACAAGAGTTGTCTTTTTGTTTTTTGTTTTTGGCTTTCTCAGGCTGCCTTCAGGGTAGGTCTGGGGATCGAGCTGCCATCCCCTGTGCCAGGATTGCCTATGCAAGCGCTTAAGCCACTGAGCTGGAAAGTCCCCCACAGGAATTTTAAGTATCAGATTGACAGTTGTCTACATAAGATCTGCTAAAATTTTGATAGAAACCTCATTAAAGCTATAGATGAAGTGGGTAGAATTGCCATCTCAATGTAGAATCTTTCAACTCATAGAAACATTGTATTTTTCCATTTATATAGGTATTTGGTTTTTCTTAGCAATGTTTATACTTTTTTCTTTTTGCGGGACCAGGGATTGAACTCAGGCCCTTGTGCTTGCCAGGAAATCGCTTATTCTACTGAGCTATTTCCCTGGCCCCAATATTGTATACTTCTTAATGTACATTATAGATCATATATTCTGTCTACTTATCTGTTTCATACCTTTTAGCAGTATTAGAAATGGTGTTTTAGTCATTTTGTTTTTCTTTTACTAGGATATAAAATCAGCTGATTTTTATGTGTTGATATGGTCTCAAAGCTATGCTAAACTTGCTTCCTAATTCCAGTAGCTGTTTGTAGATACCTTAGGGTTTCCCATGGGCATAGTCATGCTATGTGCTAGAGATCATGTCTTCATGCCCATCGGGATGCCTTTGCTTACTTCCCATGCCTGTTGGCCTCTCAGCCTGACAGGGAGCAGGACCGATGTGAGAAGAGCTGGCCCTGCCCAGGTGCCTTCTCTCTGGTTGGAAAGCTCGGAATCCTTCCCACTTGCAATCATGAATGAATCTTGAATTTCACTAAAGGTGATATAGATCTTCCTTTAGATTTTTAAGTCTGTAACTGTGGTGAAATACGTTGTTTCTCAAATGTAAATAAACCTTACAAACCTTTTTTTTTTTTTTTTTTTTTTTTTTTTTTTTTTTTTTTTTGCGGTACCAGGGATTGAACTCAGGACCCTGCATTTGCCAGACCAGTGCATATTCCACTGAGCTGTCTCCCTGGCACCCCCTCACAAACTTTTTTGCTTTTCAAGTTAGCTTTTAAAAACCTTGCTAGTAAACTTTATGCAGGGATAAGCCTTATTTGGCTATGATACAGTGTCCTTTATATATATTTGCTTAGACCTTAGTTATAAAGGATACTGATCTGTAATTGATTTTTTTAATGTATTTAGTAAAGGGTCTACGGGGTCTCGCTGTGTAGATCAGACTCGTAATGATCTCCTGTTTTCAACCTCCCAAGTGCTGGGATTACCAGCACCACTGGCTACCACGCCCAGTCTCAATGTCTCAGCACCCACAGGGGTGGGGCCAACACCACTCCGCAGGAGATCAAACCCCCAACCCCTGTGTCTGCCTAAGCAGGCACTTTATCCACTGAGCTATCTGGCAGGCCCTGTAATTGGTTTCTATTGTGGTGGGGTTTTTGTTTTTGTTTTTTTTTCCAGGACATGATTGAAACTCATGACCTTGTACTTGCCAGGCAGGTACTTGTGCCATGGAGCTAACTCCCCGGTCCCTTTGTTTTGGCTTGGTTTGGTTTGGTTTGGTTTTGTCTTTTTGAGACAGGGTCTCACTATGTAATTCAGGCCTTTCTTAAGCTCACTTTATAGGCAAGGCGGGTCTTGAGCTCATGAGGGTTCTCCTGCTTCTGCCTCCCAAGTGCTGGGATTGTAGGTATGCACCACCATGCTTGGCTGTAATTGTTTTTTATCATGTCTTCTTCTAGTTTGATATCAGGGTAGTGGTGTCATGGTGAATTGAGTGTGTTTTACCAGAACGTCAACTCAGGATCCAGTGGGTGCCAGGCAGGTGCCATGCTGCTGAGCTATACTCCACAGTTTGTCTTCCATACTTGATAGCCTGAAGTTTCTCTTCATAAGGTGTTTCACATCCATCAATACATACGTAGACCTATAGGTTATCTATTTCTTCCTGATGAATTTTTTGTACCTTGTCATCTGAGGAATTCATTCATTTCCTATAAGTTGCTGATTATTATTTCCTTAATAATTTCTTTTTTAGTTTTTCTTGATTCATGAGTTACTGAGTTAAAGGCCTGTTATTTTCATTTCCAGTGTTTGAGGATTTTTTAGGCCACTGGTTCTAATTTCAGTACATAGTATTCAAAATATGCACTTGACGTGACCTGAGCCCTTTTGATTTGAGATTGGTTTTGTGGTCTGGTGTTATCCTTCTTGGTCCTTTCCAGAACGTACCCAAGACTGCCTTCTACTGTCAGACACATGCAAGTCCCCTTATCTTGGCAAGGATTTCCCAACTATCTACTGTGTCAGGGATAAAAGCTGGGAGCTTGAATCTGTGGCCGTGTCTGTGACTTCCTCTGTTTTTCCTTTCACTGTACTTTTGCCCCGTGCATTTAGAGCATTTAAGCAGAGCCTGAGTAGCTGGGCCCGTGAGAGCCAGATAGCACAGCCGTTGACAGCCTTGCCCTGTATCCTTGTTCCTGTTTGTCATTTTATAATTTGTCCTATTTTATACAAAATCATTTTTATTTTACCTAGATATTTTCTTCTTAAATTCATTTAATTTTTAATTTTTCTTTTGAGATAGAGTCTCACTGATTCATGTATATTTAGACTGGCCTTGAACTCACTATGTGGCCCAGGCTGACCTCAAACTTAGTGATCCTTTCACCTCCGCCTCCTGAGTGCTGAGATTACAGGTGTGCACCACCTTACTGGGCCTCCTTCATAAATTCATAAAATAATTTGTACTTGCTAGATCTTGAATTTCAAAAATTACTTTTAAGGTTCTGTGAACACCGTCATAGTAATTTCATTTAAAATTGATTATGTGATTCTACTTTTGTCTTATTTTAGAGATAGGATCTCAAGATGCGTATCAGGCTGCCTTTTGAATTCATTATCATAGCCCAGGCTGGCCTCAAACTCTCAGTAATCATTCTGCTTCCTGGAATTAGAGGTGTGTACCACCACACCCAGCTGATTATAGTTTTAAAAGAAATAAGTCAGGATTTTAGATTTTCCTGGGGAGATATGTATCAACTTTGCTGACTTTTCATGTAGGCTATGCAAACTCTGGGGTTCTTGTTTTATTTGATCACAATTCTGTTCAGCTACATGCTGAGTGTCCATTGTATTATAGCTAATGCTGAAGGTTATTATTATTCATGATTAAGAAATGACCATACATTTAAAGCAGATACTATAGGGGCTCGTGCCTGCTTGGGTCGGCCTAGGCAAATGTGGGCACCACATGCTTTGTCGGCCTGCCCCCAGAGCAGGCTGAGTTGGCCAGAATCCGGGCATAGAGACGCATGCATGCCTGTAATCCCAGCACTGAAAGCGGGAGGCTGAAAGCGGGAGGATCACTATGAGTCTGAGCTGCATAGTGAAACCCTGCCACAGCCAAATACATTGAAAGTAAATAAGTGAAAATAAAGCAGATACTATACATGTGTGAAGCAACCGTGTAGACTAAATAGGGGAGGCTTAAAAGATCCTTAAGAAGTACATTTTGTTCATAAATAAATGTTACCATTAGAAATTTCACACATAGGGGGCCGGTGAGATGGTTCAGTGGTCTAAAGTGCCTGCTTAGGAAAGCTCAGGCAACTGCAGGGACTGTGGTTCGATCCCTGGCACCACATACTGCGCCAGCCCTACCACCAGGGCAGGCTGAGCCAGCCATAAAATAAATAAATAAATCTTTAAAAAAAAAAAGAAAGAAAGAAATTTCACACATAAGCCGGGCCATGGTGGTGCACGCTTGTAATCCCAGCACTTGAGAGGCTGAGGCAGGAGGATTAGTGCAAGTTTGAGACCAGCCTGGGCTATAAAATGTGCACTCAAGGCCAGCCTGAGCTGCATAGTGAGACCCTGTCTCAAAAAGACAAAAGAAAGGAATTTCACACATATCACACATGTCTTAATGCCGTTTTCATTGATTTTTCCTTCTGACCTTCAGGTCTGTGTAGACTCTTACCTCCTAACTCAGGTTTCATACCAAAATACATAAAACAATATTCTTTGTGGTGTTCATTATGGTTTTGCCATGAAGAAATGAAAATGCATGTGTTAAAGACATTTCACTTGTGACAGTGTTTTATCTTGCTGAGGAAGTTTCCTGATAGTTGGTCATTATGAAAACAGTACTTTAAAAAATATGACTGCCCAGGGAGATAGCTGTGCTGTGTAGGCACCTGCCTGGCAAACGCAGGGACCCAGATTGAGTCCCCAGTACTGCATGCAAGTCTGAGCTGCATAGCAAAACTGTGTGGCAGTATATCATTGCAGCCAGCTGTGATGGCGTGCGCCTATAATGTCAGTGCTCAGAAGGCAGGTGAAGGCCAGCTTGGCAGCTTAGCAAGACCTTGTTTTAACTTTTGCTTAAAAATGTGGCTTAGTGCTTTCTGTGTTTAGTCCCCAGTTGGAATAAGAAATATGGCTAAAATATCTTTGGGTTCTTCTTAAAAAAAAAAAAAAATGAATATATATATATTATTAATATATATAGAGAGAGTGTGCGTGTGTGTGTGTGTGTGTGTGTGTGTGTGTGTGGAAGTGGGAATTGAACTCAGGCCCTTGCACTTGGCAGACAAGTGCTTATTCTACTGAGCTATTTCCCCATCCCCTTAAAATACTTCTTAAGAGAGAAATTTTGTACTTTCCCATTTTTTATGTCTGTCTTCCCTCTGAGATAAGTGTGTGTTTTCCTCCCTGAATTCCTGCAGGTCAAAGATGAGCAGCACCAGTGCAGTCTGGGGACCCTAAAGATCCCACTTAGTCAACTACTGGCAAGTGAGGACATGACTGTGAGCCAGCGCTTCCAGCTCAGCAACTCAGGGCCCAACAGCTCCTTGAAGATGAAGATCGCCCTCAGGGTAGCATGCAGCCCTGCCCCTCTCGGTTCTGGTCAGGGTAGGAGAAGAAGGGGCACTGTGGTGCTGTCCTGGCCAGACCATGTGGCAGATGATGCCTGGGTATAGGCCGTGGTGGGAGGGTACATTTATTCAGGGCAGGAGTTTAAGAAAATCCCACAAAGGGTCCAACCTAGGTGGACTCAGTCTGCTGAGAGTATAGTGGAAATGGTTGCCTGGTTCCTTGGCAGGATTCCAGTAACAGGCACAGCTTTTTAGAAAGGATTACAGTATCCCCAAGCTGTGACCCTACTGGCCTTTGCATTACTATCCTATTTCCTGATGTCTGGTTTTTGCTAGTAACGCTAAATGTGGGGAGGCCACAGAATGAAAAGATGTTCACTGATGCTTCATGTCATAAAACAGAGAAGGTCTTCTGCCCAGAGTCATGGCCCAGCCCCACTTGACAGCTACTCCAGGCTGGGGCACCTCAGTGTGGCTGTTTCTGACCACGGATCCTGCCGGAGAGCAGGGCTTCAGGACACTTCTTTTCTCTGGGGGTTTCTCTTGGCCTTGTGCAAGGCCTTGTGACTCAGCAGGCTTCTGCAGGGAGAGCACTGTCTCACAGCTGAGCAGGAGCGTGCATCAGTGGAGGGGAGGAGAATAACACACTGGGCGCCGCTTGTGTTGGGAAGGTGCCGAGTCATTTAGAAGGACTTAAATGTTTTGTAGTATGGCAGTATTCTAATAATTAAATAGCTAAATAGATAACACTGCTTTTTTTTAATGTTTTGAGCCAAGTTTTAAAGAAATTCTTGTAGATAAATGCTATAGAGCTACTAAAGTATCAGAACGTTGCCAGTGTCACTGATTTCAATGGGATTTTTTCTCCTCTTTTCTTGTCTTCTCTCTCCCCACTCCCCTTGTGGTATCAGGAATCAAACTCATAATGTTGTGCTTGCCAGGCAGACACTGCTGATGAGCTATATCCCCAGCCCCTTGATTTCAGTATTTATTTACTTCCACCTCTAGGTGCTCCATCTTGAAAAGCAAGAAAGGCCTCCAGACCACCAACATTCAGCTCAAGTGAAGCGACCCTCTGTTTCCAAAGACGGGAGGAAAGTGCTTGTTAGGTCTCAGGCGTCTGCATCCCCTGCCACCAGTGGTAGCAGCACAGCTCCCTCCACCCCTGTCACTGGAGCCATAGATAAACCCGGTACAGAAGAGAAGGCCCAGCCCCCTGAGACAAGCCCTCCCACCCAGCGTGACCTGGGCAGAAGCACCTCCAGCCTCCTGGCCTCACCAAGCCATGCTGCCGTCAAAGAACCTACTCCTAGCATCGCCTCAGATATATCTCTGCCCATTGCCACCCAGGAGTTGCGTCAAAGGCTGCGACAGCTTGAAAAGTAACTGCGTGTCTACTCTTTTGTTTGTCACAGAGAGATGCAGGAGGTGCTGTGAGCACCAGCAGAGGTCACCTCCCACATACCAACAGGGACCGTTGTCAGCATAGAACTCAGGATACATGGCAGGGGCTTATAACACAGAGCTGGTGACATACATCACCCAGGTGCCATCGCCACCACCACAGTTTACATTCCACATGCACAGGTGTGGTGACTCCCCTGCCGTGGGAGTTGCTAACATGCCCAGAGTTTATCCCTGGCCTCTGAGGAGATGTCATTTTAAGTTATCTAGAAAAACTTAAGGCTTTGTTGCTATTTTGCTGAATCTTTGACTTTCAAAATCAAACCCTATCACTGGACATGGTCATGCGCACTGTAATCCCAGTACTTAGGAAGCTGAGACAGGAGGATCACTGCAAGTTCAAGGCCAGCCTAGGCTATATAGTGAATTCAAGGCTATTCTGAACCACATATCAAGGTCTTGTCTCAAAAAAAGGGCTATTGTAACTTCCCATGATAGCCCATGGTGTGTTTCCTATATGCAGTATGTACTTTCATTTTTGCTTTTTTTTTTTTGAGAACTGGGTATTGAACTCATATCCTTGTATTTGCCAGGCAAGCGCTTATTCTACTGAGCTATCTCTCCAGCCCCTTCATTTTTGCTTTTCTCCTATTTTTCTCCTTATTCAGCCAAAGCCTGCTCTTCACACCCAGTTTTCTCTCCCACTCTTTGCTTTCACTTTCTTGAATAAACTTTGCCATTATTTTTTTAAAAAGTTAGATAACAAAAAAAAAAAAAAAAAAAAAAAAAAATTGGTCATTTTCTAGGACCTCACTAAAAAATTAGGAGACAGTGGAGTAAGAGGTATCATGAATGAAAATGTCAAGAGCCTTAGAGCTGTGATGCTACTGAGTGGCTCCCCTCCTGCCAGAAAGATAGGCTCAGAGAATGCTTGTCATCTCCTGGTGTGGGGCAGGGAGGGCCTGGCCAAGAGCTTGGCTCTTCATGTGGGGTCAGTGTTCCAGTGCTCTGACCAGGCCTGTTTGTCTGTGAGTATTGGTTTCTTTTTTTAAAATCATTTATTCATCTATCTATCTATCTATCTATCTATCTATCTGGTATAGGGTCTCACTACACAGCTCGGGACTGGTAGTGGTCCTCCTGTCTCAGCCTCCCCAGCTGGGATTCTAGATGTGCGCCACCATGCCCAGACTTGGTGATGGCTACAGCAGGCGGTACTGGGGATTGATCCTGGGTTCTTATGCTTGCCAGGCAGGTGCTTAGACTGCCAAGCTGTCTCCCCAGCCCATATGTTGATTTCTTAATTAAGCTTCATGAATCAGAAATGTGTTCATGGTTTCTGATGAGGGAGTGTATCACAAGCTTCAGATGTTAACACTTCCTGTGGGGAGAAGTGAAGTGACCTTAGAAAGTGCTCTTCCTGCTTGCTGTTAGAGGAGGTGTGTCCAGTGGTGAGGAGCTAGGAATGCAAATGGAGGCAGAGGTGGAAACACCTCTGCCCTGGGAGGTGGGAAGGCACCAGCAAGCAGTGTGGCTGTGCTCGTGGCTGTGAGGCCCTCTCGGATCCTGTATGGTTTTTCATTCTTTTTCATACTCAAGTTTTGGAAAAAAGAATTGGTCTCTTCCTTTTCTCTGAAGGAAACAGTTTTACGTGATTAAGTGAGAAACCACCTGTTCTGAGGAGCACAATTTGGGGAGTAGCTGAACGACGTTGGGGAATGCTAAGCACAGTCCCTGTCCAGAGCTGTTCCCCAAGCAGGGGTGAAGGAGGGCTCAGTGGACTTATCAGGGGATGGGGCTGGTTATGGCGGAGGGGAATGCTGCCGAGCTGAGGCCTCAGAGCTAGTATCCTGGGAGAGCTCTGCATCTCCTTTTACTCAGGGTTCTCACTGAAGAGCTCTCCCTTCTTAGTCATTATGTCACATTGAACCCTTGGATGAAATACAACTTTGTTTGGCATATACCAGAGTTTGCAGTTGTGCGATCTCAGCCTTCCTGTCTGGATGGATGTGTGTTGTCTCACTGTGTGTA
>PVKN010015321.1:0-18599 GCA_004027915.1 Capromys pilorides | reverse complement strand
ACAATCTTGCACTTGCCAGGCAGGCACTGGTGCCACGGAGTTATCTCCCCAGTCCCCTAGAAGACATAATTCAAGAAGAGCCTTAAAATGTACATAGGTAGGTGGGCTTATGCTCTTGTATCATGAAAATGCAGGTTTCCAACAACAGTTCCAACAGCCTTTGGTGAAGGATAAACACACCTAGAGCAGTCCTGAGCTGACCCACATTGATGAGTGCAGCCCAGACAGATCCATAGCTTCAGGCCCAGCCTAAATCATGTCATGCCTGATAAATCTTAGTTATGTAAGAAATTTAAGGGTGGTTTGTTTTGCAGCAATAGCTGGATGATACATCTTTGGACTCTTGCATTTATTCCATTTGACTTATCTTCTCTAACTCAGTTTTCCCAGAGCCTAACCCATATCAGGGGCAAAATTTGTACCCATTTCCAACCCTCTATCTCTATTTTTCTCTATTTCTATTTTGTTTCTTATTATCTCAGTGATGTTGGAGAGCAAATAATTTCTATGACTCTTACTTCTTTTATTGAAAATGCTGCATATAAGTGTTTGTAAACTCTCCAGGACAATAATAGGCATACAAAAGATGCTTAATGAATAGCAATAAGTGAGCCAATTCCAGGCTGATTCCTGAGTAACAGAATGGGCATCACTCCAATGAGATGCCAGAGAAAGAACTAAAATCCTACACAACAGCCCCATTTTATATCTTTAATCATTCCTTCCCTGGGATTCTTTCTTTCTTGTTCTTATGGCACTTGTGAATCCAGATGTGATGTGTCCATTTTCACTTCTATCTTGACTCAGTAAAGGCAGACACATAGCTTTCTCATGTTTTTGCATCTTCAGCCTTTATCACTGTGCCTACACAGTGTGTGCCTGATAGAAACTTGCTAAGTGAATGGCTTAAGTAGTCTGTGAGTCCATGGATAATCAGAAGAAAGGAGAAAAAGAAGAGCAGGTAAGGAGGGAAGATGTACAAGTTCTTAGACAACTGGATGGATGGGCAAATGGGTGAGGACATCTATACTTTTGGAAGAGAAGATGAACTAAATGATTCACTGATGAATGCAGCCCTTATCCCTCTGTATGTCCAACTGCTTCACACTTGCTTCTTTTCAACCTCATCCAACTCACATTTATTTTTCTCCTTTCACAGTCAAGTTTATTTTAATGTCCTTCTGACTAGATAGAAAAATTCAAGTTAGTTTGTGAGGGTTTTCCACATTGTGATTGTGAGGCATGCTTCTGAATGACTTAGGAACTCAGGAGAGCTTGAAGAAGTACAAGATGCTGAGAGAAAATGAGATACAAGACATTTTCAAAAAGAAACCAATTTTCTTCAACTGAGACTGTTGCCTCTGTAACCCACATTATACATCCAATAAATTCACGTAATGCTATGGTGAGAACCCCACCAAAGAAGAGGGAAGGAAAGGGAGAGATAAGAAAGGATAAGAAAATACTTGCAGCCATCTCCAAAATTATTCCTCCCTTTAAAAACAATACCTCTGATTCTTCAGAAGGACAGTAAAATTCACTGCCTGAATTCAAATACAAACTTCACCAACTCAAACTGCGGTCAGCTTTGGAAAATGACTCTGCCTCCCCCCACACTTTGCCTCCATCATCTATAAAATGAAGATGACACTACCACCAACTTCATAGTTGTGGAGATTGCTGCAATAACACAGGTGAAGCTCCTAGTCACATGATCAGTATGTCATGAATATGACCAACTACTATTACTCGGGCTGGCTTTGAACTCCTGATCCTACTGCCTCAGTCTCCTGCGTGTCAGGATTATAGAAGTACACTACCACACTTCACAAGATCTGCATTGTTAATACATAACAAACATCTTTAAAACCTTGCCATTGTGACTTTCAAGTCCCTATACATAGCATTTACCCAAAACTCTTTATTTCATCCTCTCTCTCAGCTCTTGAGACTTTCTTATTTCTCACCACCCCATAAGCTCACATATTTATTCTTCACTGCATAAATCAGCTTACACTTTCACCATCTTTAGTGCATTCTTTCCATTTGTCACATTACAACAAAGGTCTGTACAACACATGTCAGCCCAGGAGATGACCAAAAAGGTCCTATTTCTTCTCCACAGAATCAAAGAAGAAGCTAAACATGTTCATTCATTCAAAATTATTGTTCTTGCTACACCAAGTCTGTGATATTTCCATCCCTTGGCTCAAACTATTTCTTCTGTCCAGAATTTACTGCACATCACTTGAGAAGCATTTGGTTAGACTTGACCTTTCTGTTCTGAGAGTTGGGAGTAAGTTAAGATGGAAATGGAACAGCAGCCTAAAAACCTGAGTTCTGTTTTAGCCAGGCTGTCTCCTCCAATCAGGTTTGGAAAGGCAGAATGTGTGTTTCTGCATAGCCTGAATGAACACTAACATACCATGTGAGTGAGAGGACATAATGGCCAGTACATAGTCAACTTCCTGACTCCAAAAATTTATATTCTGTGACACTTAGGACAAAAAGTATTTCATGGGTAGGAAGGCTGGCCACACCCATGGTCCCTATGAGGCAAGAACCTGAGACTTGGAAGCAGTAAGAGTTCCTCCAACCAAAAGCCATCTCTACCATCTTACTTATACCCCACAGTACAGGACACAAAGCCCCGAATCAGACTTTAGTAAATATACTATGGAAATTTCATCTTTTTACAGACATTCATAATTTTTGATGACTTCCCTATGTTCTCATCATCCATGAGATCAACAAGAATAGAGTTCAAGCTCTGATCATGACTCCATGAGGCTGTGGGCTCACCACTTCTCTGAAGCTGTGTTCTTATTTGCAAATGAAAGTGTGGTCATTAGATATTCAAAGTGTGCTTGCCTCGAGCTCTGCTGTGCCCAACCACACTGGCTGCCAGACTCCACTGTCTTGTGGCTGCACCACAAAGCCCCTGAGGTCACCTGGCAAGAAATGAATCACAAAAGAATGGATTCCTCATTGTCTCAGAAAGATCATGCATGACTTCTATTCATATGTTATTGGCCAGAAGCAGACTCATGGCACTGCCTACCTCCAAGGGAGCCAAAAAAAAAAATCTCACAGAAAAAATGAAATATTTGATGGGCAATGCTGTTGCTACCACAAGATAGGATAATAGTATCTATCTAACTAGGACATTAGAAGGATTAGATAAACACAATTGAAAAAGACTTTCAACACTCAAATCTTGGTAAAATACATACTGTGCACCTACTATCATCTAGACCTTGTGCTTAATGCCAACAATTCAATGATCAACCTGTCCTCAAGGAAATTATGGTCTCAGGCATGAGACAGAAAAAAATGTGATGACCAGTGAGAGTGTATTGAAACACTAAGACAGATGCGCTAAACACAAATGTAGAGTGAGACAATAGCAAGCTCAAATTCATCAAGGGGCTAGAAAAACTTCTCAAAAGAATCTTACTCTTTTTTTTTCTGTATTTAGGACAGGATCTACAGAACCTACAGGGCCTCACTAGATAGATCAGATTCATAGTGGTTCTCCTGTTTTCAGCCTCCCAAGCACTGGAATTATGGGCTCCCACCACCACGCCCAGTCTCAATCCACATTTCATAGCACCCTTAGGGGCAAGGCCAGTATGACATGCTAGGGATCAAACCCCAGCCACTGGACTCTGCCTAAGAAGGCATGTTAGTCTGCTGAGCTATCAGGCCAGCCAGGAATCTTACTCTTAAGAGTCTTATTCTTAGGTTATGATCTGAAAATAAGCAAATGCTAAGCCACTGGCAGAGGAAAGAGCAAAAACCAGTGACAGGAAAACTGTGGCAAGCTTAACTAGAAAATACCAGAGAGAAATGGGAGCAGAGGCCAAGGGGCAAGGAAGTCACTGGGTACAGTAGTCAAACTTTTTGGGGCTGGGGAGATAGTTCAGTAGAATAAGTGCTTGCCTGGCAAACGCAAGGACCTGAGTTCAATCCCTGGTCTCACAAGAAAAAAAAGTTAAATAAAAGAAAAACTTTGTGAGCTGGGAAGAACTTATTTGCCCTTTATCACTAGAGCAAACTCAAGTGACACAGTTATTATAGCCCTCATTCCCACTTTGAGGAACTAGAAATTGATGCTCTGTGGAAGCCAGGATAACCATTTAGTGGTCTACAACAATCAAAAGAGGAGCTCTTGCCTCAGGACTAAAATAATGTCCCTTATCATGGAAAGAAATGCTTCCTGTCTGGGGTAGAGGCCACATTCAATGGCCAGTGATATATACAGAATTGAACTTTGGGCTAGACTGAGCCATTAGACAGGGCTAGCAAAGAATGCAGCCAACAAATGAGAGTAAAGATTGCTGAGCAGTTCTCAGGAGAGAACTCTGCAGTCTAAGCACCTCCCTGTAAAGCACAAGGACCCAGGTTCAATCCCTGGTACTGCATGCAGTGCTGGTCACCAAAAGCAGGCATAGTGAAGCACACCTATAATCCCAGAACTGTGGAGGCTGAGACAAGAGGATCACTATGAGTCTGAAACACAGATTGAAACCCTGTACCAAATAATAAATAAATAAAAAGACAAAAAAAAAAAAAAAAAGATTGCTGAGCAGAAATCCCAGGCACTTCCTCATCATCTTGGCAGTCTCAGTTTTGTCAGATGACTCCAGGCAAGCAATTTTCCCTTTCTAGGCCTCAGTTTCCCCACCTCTCAAGTGAAAACACTGGATTACATGGTCTCTGAAGTCCGTTCCCACAATAGGAGTCTTAGGTGTGTTTTCAGGCTGCATAATGAGGGGAAAAGTAAGTAGACTCCAAACCAGTCTTTATCTCAAGAACTGCAATTTGGCAAACAAGAAAATCAAGGGGAAATTGCAAAGATGATGATGGATGGACCTTTTTTCAGAACAACAACCTAATCACAAGTCACTGCTGGAAAAGTGAGATCACAAAAACCTTGATTTGCAGCTTTGGGGAGTGGCATGCCATGGGATATAGGCAATTAACAGTGCGAGAAGCTTCAGGGAAGCAGAGATGAATCACAGAAGGCAGTGCTGATAGGCTGAAAAGGAAGGCAGGCAGCATGTGACCCATATCCTCGTCTGATTTATGCATTCCTTGCAGAGCTGTCCCACAGGCAGTCACTCTGCATCTGCCTAGACAGCCCTTGTGAGGGAAAACTCTCCACCTTTTCCCTATGGGACGCTGCCCAGAATTACATGTGGTACATAGCAAGAGTTCAACACATTTTTTGAGTGAATGAATAAACAAAGGAAAAGAGAGCTTGAGTGCTTCCCAGATAACTTCCTGGTGCTTCCATCTACAGGGCCGGTGACATCTTGTGGAGCATCATTGGTCTTATGGCTTTCTTCTTAGGAACAGATTTTGGAGGTGCATTTAGCAACCATCCCCTTTTAGCTTTCTGTCACTGTGATAAAGGACCTAGGAAGTTTATCTTAATGGAGGGAAGGTTTATTGTGGCTTACGGTTTCATGGGTTTTAGTCTATGGTCACCTAGTTTCAGGGCCTGTGGCAAGTCAAACAACAGGATAGAGAGCACATAGTAGAGCACAGCTGCTCACTTTGCGGTCGATGAGGGAGGTGGAAGCAAGGACAAGACCCTCTTCTAGGGCACATGCCCAGTGACCTACCTCCTCCTAGTAGGTTTCATCTCCTGCAGTTTCCACCACCTTATCATCCATCAGTTATGAATCTATCAAAAGATTAATTCATTGATGATATCAGAGCCTTTATGATCCAATCACCTTTGAAAATTCCCACCACTGAGTATACTGCTGCATGAGGGAGCAAGCCTTCATCGTATGAGCTTTCGGGGGAAGCACGTTAAGTCTGAGCCATGTCTCACACTTAGGTGTGGGGAACTGAGGGAAGTGAGGGGAGCAGATAGAAGACATGTTCCTCAGCAGGTGACCACTGGGCAATCATCATTTAGCGCCCCCCCCAAGAATCTTCTAGAAGGATAGAGAACTGTGCTGGCCAATGCAAGAGCCACCAGCCACATGAGACTACTGAGTATTAGAAATGTAGCTCAGCTGAGTGGAGACATAAAGTAAGTGCAAAATACTCACCAGAATTTGAAGACTTGGTATAAAAATATGTAAGATACCCCATCAACTATTTTCATGCTGTGTATTAAAATGATAATGTATCTACATATTAGGTTAAAGTATAGTTTTAAAATTAATTCTACCTGTTTTTTATTTCAATTTTAATGTACTATGTAGCTCACTTTCATGGATCACATTATATATTTATTGTTTGATGCTGGTATAAAACAGACCTCAAGATTTAACTTACACAAGAGGCAAGGAAGATGGAGTTTACCCAAAAATTCCATCCATCTTTAGTTGAATGCTGCTTCCACAGGGGCTAGATACTCCAACATTTCAGGGTTTCCCATGTGCCCTGAGCTTCTGCACCCAGAGAAAGCCATCAGGCAGAGTTACAGGAACTTACTATAGCGAGTCATGAGCATGTTCAGGAGCCTTGCGTATAGGGAACAGGACAGAGCAACAACTGCTCTGCTACCCTGTCCCTCAGAAGTCCAACAGTCAGATTTGCTTCCTACTCTATGTACTGACCTCTTAGCCTCCAAACTGAACAGCCAATTCTTGTCTGTGAGTTCTCCTCATAGAGTTTGCATCCTGTCCCTGTGCTTCTGGGTTCCTTTTCTAAATACATACCAATTGGTCAGTGTCCTTTTTCTAGGCTACTGATTGAGATGTCTATCATTTACTGCCCTCCCCTTCCTTCACTGAGGACATTTTTGAGATTCTGATAACTTCATGGAACTTCTTCCCAGGAATAAAACAAATAACTTTTAATAACTATGGGCACTTTATTGCAATTTTTTTTGCATGAGTTCACAACCCACCTTCTAGAAATATCTCTCTCCAAAGGTCTGTGGACCCAAGGTTGGCAACTTCTGTTCAACTCTTTTCTTCCAAATCTTCCTTTCTGGTCCCTCTCAATTTTCTCTCCAGAAGAGGAAAGTAGTTCCTAGAGCTACAAGGAGAGGCAGGCTCTCCCAAATGACCTGCTGGCAGCTGAGGAGTAGCTACTGAGCACTTGAGATTCCTCCCACCCTAATCTTTGATTCTCTGGCTCCTGGTAAGCAGTCAACACTGTGAGGATGAGGAGAAGACTTGTAAGTAACAAGGAGATGGCTACAGTTTGTGTCTAGAAGCCCCCTCAGAGCCTCATGCAGTCTTAGGTTTTTTTTTAAAGTGGCTGAAACTAGACTATGTGGTGTTGGAATTAAGGATGTACGATTACTAAATAAATCCACTGACTGGTTTGCCACTGCCTTAATCCCAGCAGTCTGAATAAATAAAAGGGACAAAAAGATACTGTTAACCTCTCCTTGTTGCTTTGCCACCTTTGGCCCATCATGACTGTTCTTCTCTGCCATGCCACCCTACCTTGGAGCCAGCCAATTATTGACTGAAACCACTACAAACTGTGAGATAAATAAACTTTCCATCCTTTAACTTTGGGTGTCATGTTTTTTTTGTCTCTGTAACAAGAGAAAAGTAACTAAAACAGATATCAAGGCTGAGAGTCTCCTGCCCATGAGGCACAGAACATTAAGGCCAGAAGGAGCCAAGGATATCAATCTATCCTGCATACACTAGCAAGTTAGGGGTTGAATGTCACCTTGTCTCAACCTTTGAAATAACTCAGTAAGGCTTGGAGGACTGTAGTCTTGATGACACCAATGGGGAAGGGGAAGCTCAAAGTGGAAAAGCGCTCAACAAAGAGCATACAGCTAGTAAGAGGGAAAGTCAGAGCTTAGATCAATAACTTTGGCTCTCAACTCTGTTTCCTATGTCGATATCAAGGTGATCCTTGTGGAAGAGAATGCAAGCTGGACTCCACCCAAGTCCATTTTCCTCTTGCTCCTCAGTGGCTATCATTGGGATGTGGTTGGCCTGCCAAGGCCCGAGGCAGCTTTCCTAGAAGTTAGGACACCCATATGCCTTGGCATGGGGTAGGGGTATAGGTGAATATAACGTGTGCCATTTCAGTCTCATTCATTGACCAAAAATTTCATAGTCCTAATGGGTTTTGATTTACACATTCCTTCCTTTTACCAAATGGATGGAAAGATAAAAGCCACAGGAAGCTGGCAGTTACCATCAACCTGTGCTTCTGGTAATCATACAGAGCACAACCAACTGCTGACCTAAAACATCTGACTGTTCTGTGGGATATGAAAAACTTGTTTGTTCTATAAACCATGTTATTTGGGGGTCTTTGTTATAGCAGCCATATCTTTTATCCTAATAGGGAGTGCCAAGCCAAATTTCCTCATTATATGGAGTCCCACTCTGTATCATACTCTTTCCTGATCATTTATTCATTCTTCCTTCTTTTTAGGAAGAAGCCTCTGAACCATGGGATCCTAGCAAGCCAGGATAGCCACGAGAGATCACAATTCATGACTCCCTTTCAGGAAAGAAGACTTTTAGTTTGGCAGCAAAGCTCATGAGATGCTTGGTCTGATGCCCTGGATCAAAGGAAAGAGCCAAAAAAAAAAAATCCTCGGTGGTAAAGCATGGAAGTAGCCAGGCTTGGTTCTCCAGCCCAATGGGAACATGGTCAAGCAACTCTAAAGGTTTAATTAAATGAAGCAGGAAGTGACAGTTGTACTCTGCAGAAGCCGTAAGACAAGAGCATCAGACAAGACCCAAGAGTCTGATTTTCCTTCCTGACATTCACCTTGTTGGCAAGGAAGAGATTCTCACTGTAGAGTTATAGGCTGGCCAAACATACAACATTGAACCCTGAGCAATAGTGTGAGGGGCTAGACTCCCTCACAAGCAGAACGAGAACACAACACATCATGTAGGCTCCCATGGGCCTTGTGCTTGGGGACAAAGTAAACAAAGAGGGATGCAGGCCTTGTGACAACAAGAGGGTGAGACCATCTCTGGTTCCCACAGGCAACTGGAATCATCTGGTCTGGATAATTTAGTCAGTACTAAAACTTACAGATACGCAAGAGCCATCCATGGTTCCCCTAGGTAAGGAACAATTTTTTTGTGTGTTGGGATCTTTTCCTGTGGGAGAAGACACTTTGAGGGCCTCTCCAGTTCACTAAGTGTCAAAGTTGATACAATACAGGCCCTTAATTCTAGGCCTTACACTACGGGACACTCCTCCAGGGACTACATCAGCAGCCAACTATTCACCTGCCCGTCATCCTCCATTCAGGGGAGGCCTCAACACATACAGGGTCTCTGCCCACAGATTTCAGAATCTCAGAACCTTGTTCATTCCAACTTGCTGCTGGCTAAGGTGGACTCACACTGTGACTTGGCCTAAGAGGGGAAATTGATGTGAACACTCAGTTATCTGCAAAACCCTGACCCTCCCTGCTCCAGCGGCTCCCAGTAAATCATTCAGCCTCATCTTAGTTCGAAATCTGCACCCTCAGCTCTTTGAATTTCGCACTTTCCTCCACATTCCCTATATTTGACACAGATATGGATTCATACATCTGCCCTTTGCTCTTGTGAGAAAGCAGGCTCTGTAACCAAGACAACTGATTTGGGCCTACAGCACTGAACACAGAAGGAAGCTCGCTGTCAGAAATGGGGGTCTGTCCTGGGACTCTCCCTCCCAGACCCCTGCCTCCTGTCCTTCTGTCTTCTTTGCTCCCAGTAACACAGCCCAGCCAATCAGAGGCTGTGTCAGCTTTCTGCACTGGCCTTTCTCAAAATCTATAATCAATTCCTGGCTTGAGATGCCATCTGGGCTGAACAAGCAGAAAGCAATGAACTTTGTTCTGCTTTTAACAGAGCTCCGGCAGCCAGCCAACTGTGAGTTTCGAAACTGTGCATCTGGCAGAAACAGTCCCCATGAAGCCATGTGAGACCCTAAGTGACTATGTCACTGGCATGAGAACTTCAAGTCACCAATTTTTCAGGATCTAGGCTATGCTGTTCCAGCTGAATTTAAGGGTCTTAGCCACCCTTACACTTTCAGATCACTGTCTAGGGCTGATAGGGAATGGAGGGAAATCATCATCTCTTCCCATGGGTCCTGAGCATCTAAAAGCACCCCTGGAGGAGAGCTACATCCGAGTTTTTTTGAGAGTCCCTCTGATAGCCAGATTAGATACGCTATTCCTCTGTGAGAAACTAGAGTGTCATTTGGGGCACCTGTAATCCAGAGAGCATGGACCTAGCAGTAGGGCATAGAGGCTGCCACAGTATGGGTGGCTTTAATGATTATAATTTATTTTCTCACAGTTCTGGACCTGGCAATGTCAGTTTTCTCCTGAGCCCTCTCCTCTTGGGGGAACTTATCTTTTCCCTGCGCCTCCACCCAATCTTCCTCTCCTTGGTCACACACATGCCCAGCTCCCAGTCCCTCTTCTGGTCAGGACACCAGTCACACTGCATTAGGGCCCACCCACCTGACTCTGCTTGCCTTCCTTACCTCTGTCAGGGCCTTATCTCCAAACGCAGTTGTATTCTGAAGTCCTAGGAATGAGAACTTCAACATGTGCATGGGCGGGACATGCTCCCTTCTCCTTCAGAGAGAGACACAAGCTCTAGGTCTGGAAAGGGCTTTTCATATAGGATGGAGAAGCCTCACGTGGAGTGAAGAATCAGGAGACAGACTTCAGTGTGAGATGCCTAAAGAAAGAAGGAATGCAGGAAGATAAAAATGTCCTAAGCATTGACATATGCAAATAGAAGTAAGCTTCTGTGACAAGCAGCATGCCCCTGTCACTCCAAGTATTTCAGCCAAGCTAGAAGGGCATCAGAATGCTTGGAAGAGAATTTCTTATGTACTAAATCAAAGGGTTGGACTAAATAGGGCCTGCTGTGCTGGTCCCTTAGTTCTCTATACCAGTCTCCAAGTCATCTCTTTCTCAACTAGATGGATTGTAGAAAGAGTGGCTATTGACATTCAAAAACATCAAAGTTATAAGCATTTGTCAACAGATTTCCTAAACACACACACACACACACACACACACACACACACACACACACACACACACACACACAGAATGCCAGAAGTAGAGTTTACCTGAAACACATGAAAGGACTTCTGAACCATGTCAAGAAATCAAGCCTCTGAGAAGAAGATAGCTCTGTGTCTGTTGGGTCTGGAATTCAGCCTTCTCAAAGACTGTAGCAGGCAGAATAATAGTCACCCTAATGATGTCCTCAGCACCCGTGAGTATGCTACTTTACAAGGCAAAGGAGGCTTCATAAATGTGAATAAGGTTAAGAGACTTGAAATGAGGAGATCACCCCAGACTATTCGGATGATCCAGTGTAAGCGTATGAGTCCACATGAGCAAAGACACCTTCCACAGCTTCAGTCAGAGAACTGGAGGTGGCAGGGACTTGCCCACAAGACAAGGAACATAGTCACACTCTGGAAGCTGGAAAAATGAAGTCCAGATGTGAACAGACCCTATCAACATTTTGATCTCAGCCCACTGAGGCCCACTCAGACTTCTGACCACCAGAACTCCAAGATAATTAAGTTTTGTTTTTAGATTATCAAAGTTGGGGGATCAGTTACAGCAGCAGGAAGTTAGCACTTTGCAATCAGAAAGCCAGAATTCGTTTCCCAGTGTCCAGATTGTGCAAACATGAGCTAGTGGGGTTAACCTCTCAGAATCCCAATTATGTGCAACTGAAGAAATGTACTGATGGAAGGGTTGAGGTAGGTGACAGCCTGCTGGCTCTTGCCTTGCCCAGAGCACCCAGCAAGCACGCTCAGCTCTCCTTTCCTGCCTGTCATTTCAGTATGTGTATTGTGCTACTGTGTCATGTGAAATGAGAAGATTAGGTCGAGATCTCTCAAGAACATTTCCAGGAATAAGCAATAGGTTAGAGAAAGTCTTAGGTCTGCACCCTGGCTCCTCCAACTCTCATTTGGTGGCTGCTCACAGGACAGCCAAAGCCAAACCCTCAAGCAGCAATAACAGTAGCTCTAGAGACAGCATTCCTGGTGATCCAGGCAGCAGGTGGCAATGACCAATAAGACAGCCCAGGACTAGAGTGGCTCAAGATTGAAGAAATCTCTGGGATCTGGGCGTCCTCACCAGCGAAGGTGCCCAGAAACTCCACCACTTCTCACTGCCAGCTCAAATAGCACCATCTGAGCTTTCCAAAGCCTTGCTGACTCCAGGTTCAGCTTTGCCAGAAGTCCCAGGAAATCCCACTTAAAAACACACTGCTGCTGCCACCTTGAAGTGCAAAATAATTTTAACATATAATGTTTTGAGGTAAAACTCACATAGTAAAATTGAGCATTTTAAAATGAATAAGCGTATGGCATTTAACATACATTGTGTCTCAATATTGTGCAACTAATGTCTCTACCTATGTCCAAAACATTTTTCATCACCCTAAAAGTAAACTATACGCATTAAACAGTCATTCTCCATTCACACGCTCCCTATCTTCCAGAAATTGCTAATTTGCTCTTCTACTATTTTTACATATGCTGGATACTGCAAATAAGTGGGATCATGGAACATGTACTGTGTCTGGTTTCTTTCACTTTGCATGTTTTTGAGCTTTACACAGCATAGCATGCCTCTGTGCCTTACCCTTTTATGCTATTGAATAATAGACCTTTCTGCTTAATTTTTGAACAAGACACTCACATTTTTATTCTGTAGTAGCTTCTGAAGCGATAAGGCTGACCATAGGAGCCTTTGACAGGTGCATGGAAGCTGGTCGCGCTTGGCTAGACCACAACCTCCCTGCCACTCCTCCCTCCATGTAGCCTCCAACACACAGCCAATATGTTCATCCTGTAAAAGCTGCCCTTTCCAACTCCCTGTCTCCATGAGTAGAAGCTACCACACTCCACCACATCTGTCTCTACCTACTGGGCCCAGCCTTCTGCAGAGGCCAGGCCATAGCAAACCTCTCTCAGCCTGGAAGCTCCTCTCTGCTTCCCCTACTTCCTGTGGCAAATAGATTCAAATACAATAATTCTACGAGCCTAAAGTACTCATTCCACAAGATAAGGTGAATGGTGGAAGCACCAGGAGCTGGGCAGTGATGAAGATTCCATCTGCTTCAAGGCTGATCTTTAGGAAGATGAGCTAAGAAATTGATGAGTCAATTTAAGTTTCCACACTGACACTTTGGGGACTACAGACTCAACTTACAAGGAAACTTATGTACCCAGTGAGGTATAAATCAGCACATTAAAGTAGCTCTGCCCCAGCCCAGCCTAATGACCACGAAATTAATTGTCAGAAATTAGAAAGGGCTTGAAATAAATATGGCTGGAATCATGCTTGCTCTCACTAAGGACCTTGGCCAAGGAAATCAGCATGAACACAGGGCCACCGAGAGGCACCTTCTGGAGATATCCAGTGGCCAGGTCTTCATGTGGATCACTGAGTGCTCTACTTTATCACATCAGCCATCAGAAGGTCATGCATCAGCATCCCCTGATGCCTCTTCCTTCCAAGAGTCAGGACATTGTAGAGTTGGAAGAAACCCCAGATAGCCTAGAGACCTAAGCTCATCCCACAGGCTCTCCTCTCAGCAGTAGATGCCTCTGACACCAGGACCTCAAGTGTGAAAAATGTGTCATAGCTCAGTCTTTGTGGCTGGGCCCACACTTGTAGGCTGGGTCCTCCAGCTGTCAAAACCAGCTCCTGCCCTCCATCCTCCCCTCCTTGCCCACCTGGCCTGGGTGCCTACCTCTAAGGTCTGGCTCCAGCAGGGCAGCCCTTTTCTAGCTCGCCTCTGCCCCTCCACAGGTTCCTGCTCACCAAGCTTCAAACATTGCTCTCCCTACCTCAACTTGGCTGGCCCTCACCCACCTCATCTCTCTACCACCACACACACCTGCCCCTCACCCATGTCTTGCCTTCCACTCCTATAAGCCTCAGTTTTGCCCTCTACAAAGTGAGAGGTTTGATCCAGTGATTCACTCTCCATCTAAATGAAAACTAACACACACACACACACACACACACACACACACACACACACACACACACACATACACACAGAGGCTACTTAGGCTCTGCCCTGAATAACTAAGTGCTTTCCATGGAAAACTTGGGAACAGGCCACGAGGATCCCAATGAAGCAGCGGGTGCATTCTCTCTCATGCTTTTTCCTTGCTGCTTTCACTGTCTTATGAACAAAAATAGCCTTGTCTGATTCCCTAAGGAATAAATAGAAAGGAAGCTGAGAGTCAAATTAGTGTCCACTTGCAGAAAATCAAAGAGAAAAGTAAAGAAAGGAACAAAACAGAAGTTGGGGACATCAGACCCACAGCTAACAAATGAGGATCCAGAGGTAGCCAAGGGGACTGGGGTAAGGCAGGAAGGAAGCTTTGCCCAAGGTCTGGGCTTTCTCATTGGGCCCCTACTCACAAGCATTATGAGCTAAGTGGGAGAAGGGCCAGTACTCAACTATAAAGTACAAAATTCTTTATATTGAAGCATGTGGCGAGCTTATTCATTTTTCTTTCTTAATCTTCTCATCACTTTTCTTCCTATTTTATCAATGTTGTGGCCAAGAAGTTATGAATTCTAGCACTGTCATTAGTGTTGATATATATCTGGCCTTCCAGAAAGGACAAGAAGATGGAGAAGTGTGTCTTGGAGTCCCTAAGGACTGGGACCCCAGCTATCATCTCTGGGGTGGGAGTAGTGGTGGGCAATGAGGAAAGTAGCTTCCGCTTTTGTACCTCTGTCAAGACTTCACTATTTAATTCTTTTTCAATCAACATGTGCTGCAGTTGGCTTAGTATTTTTATTTCATTCCATTTTGTTAACACACCTAGAAATGGCAAGATGTGTTATTCCTGAGGTTACTCAAGGAAACTAACTCAGGAAGACCAAATCAACTTGTTGGACAGCACCAGTATGTTAACTATCGCCTGTAACAGGTGTCAGCAAACGATGGCTTCCAAGCCAAGCCCAGTCTGTCCTTTGTTTTTACAAGATGCAAAGAAAGAAACCCTTTTTACATTAAAAAAATTAAATCAGAAAAGAAGCCTATTTCATGATATGTGAAAATTGCATGAAATTCAAATTTTGGTATGCATAAATAAAGTTTTATTGGAACACAGCCATGCCCATCCATTTACATATTACCAATGACTGCTTTTGCACAAAATAGGGAGACACTAACTATGGGGTCTCAAGAGCTAAGAATACTTACACTCTGGCCCTGTATAGGAAGTGTGTCCGGCCTAGCTCTACAGTGTGTCCACTACAGCATCCTGTTGTCTCAGGCCTCAACAACTTAAGAAAATATTAAAAACTGACAGAGTGGACAGGAAGAAAACCACTATAAGCCAAACAGATTATGCTTAATCTTTCTTATTTATTTTTGTGTTATTAGAGATCAAACCTAGGGCCTTGGCCTTTGCTACCACTGAGTTCTCAGTTCAACCCTCAGTCTTTCTTTTGCTTTTTAACCTTTATATTAAAAATCTTTAATTTATTTATTTGGTGCAGGATCTCACTATGCAGCTCAGACTCATAGTGATGCTCATGTCTCAACCTCCCCAGCACAGGGATTATAGGCATGCACCACCACTCCCAGTTTTCATGCCTGGCACGCAATGTCATACTGAGGAATGAACCCAGGTCCTCATGCTGGCCACACAGATGCTTAGACCACTGACCTATCTCCCTAGCCCCAGCTCTCAGTCTTTTTGATTCTACTGCAGCACTAGCCACAAAGCCCAAAAAAATTCCAACAAATTAGCCTAATATGTTTTGCTCTACCACGGTGAATATTTTAATATATTTTCCATTTTCTCACTTACACTTTTCTTCCTATTTCATCTACATTGTAGCTGAGAATTTACTAACTCAAAGATGTTCCGTGGCTGAAGAAAGGGAGGGAAAAAATGCTGGAGGTGGGGTGTCCCTAAAGAAAATAGGTACTGCAGGATGCCAAGGGAAGCTTTGGGGAGGGGCCACATCTGCTGGGGCACTGAGAGCCAGGGCTTCCTTTCTAGTACCAGTCAGCTAGACTGGTTCTCAGCTCCAGCTCCGATCTACAGACTGAGCCCTGTCTCTGGAAATCTTCCAAGACAGCTCTGGTGTTCTGGATTAAAGGATTCACTTCCCCCTCCCCAATCTCCCTGGAAAATATATTTGACTCCTTTGCAAGTCAGACTCAAACAGCCAAATGATGTGCTAACATGTTCTGAGGTGCAGGGGGCTAGGACTAAGGCAGACATGTCCTCCAGCAAGTGGGCATTGGGAGGGCACAGGGGACTCTGTGTAATAGAAGATGCAGGCTGGAGAATCCCAGAATGCACTGCAGCTGGCACGGAAAAGAGAGGATGCATCAGGAGAGATTTGTTTTTTCTCAAGTGGATGCCTCATACAGACTCACAGTATCTGAGCCTATATGAAAAGTCCTTAGTCGGGGGCAGCCCGGGGACCCTGAGCACAGCATATGCTCTGGTGCCACCCTGCAGATGCACCCAACAAGCAGCTCCACAGCTGTGCAGTTTGCATGCTGCATGCGACCTTTGGGGGAGCACCCAGCCACACCCACAGGGTTCTCACGCCACCCTCAGCCAGCAGGGTGGAGAGAAAGCCAGTCTCCTCAGCAGTCTCTCTGCGTCCCACATATTGTCCCTTAGCTGTTCCCACCATCCAATTTCAACCATTCCCTCCCCTTCCTCCCACCTAGGGTCTGGCCCCTTCCTGGGTTCCGCCCCAGCTGCTTTCCGGTACCAGAGCCTGCCCTGTGGAACTGAGGGCTCTGAGATGGACCAGGAAGGCACCCAGGAAAAGTGTGCCTGACGAGACTCAGGCTCGTCCTCTGTGTCCAGCCTTCCTCCCCACTGCCACTCCACCCTGGGCCCTCCCACAGGGAGCACTGTCTGTCTTCCAGGAACTGCTTTGGGTGCTGGAGTAGTCAGAATGAACAGGCAGTACCAGTCTGTGTCCTGCTGGAGGCCGCGTCTCATTCTTTTCTTCACGTAGCTAACTTTCTGAGAATGTGCTCTGTGCCAGACAATGTTCCGAGTGTTGGGGACATATCTCTGCCCTGCTGGAGCTTGTATTCTAGGGAAACATTAAGTAAGTCATTATATGATAGACAGCTGAGGTAGGCAGAACTATTTTAGGCAGTCAGACAGGGCTAGGTCGTTGAAAAAAAATCAGTGCAGAGGAAAAGAACACATAACTGTGGCCAGAGGCACATTCACTGAAGGCCAGGCCTCAAGATAAGGTTGGAATGATTATACCTACACCCTTCCCTGAGGGATAAACAATAATGATCAATATTCTAAATAGGCATCAGTCACCTAGGTGGGGTACTAAGACCTCCTGACCCATCCCTTCCAGGAGAGGTCGTTGTCGTTTCTATCTACACTTCCTACGTGACTTGCTTTCCCATTGGCTCAGTATTACCTCAGTGACTATACTTACAATCTTATTGGTTGGTCATAGCTTTGTCTCACCTTATACACCTCCCCTTGTGATTCTCTATCCACCTTGTGATTTTGTCCCATAAAACTTTATTTGCAAAGTAGACTCACTGGCGAGCCATTTTCCGGGTCCCCTTTTACCCCTCTTAGGCAGGAGCTGTCTTTCCCTCAATACAATTTCCTATGCTTACCCTTTGTTGTTCCTTAAAATTCATCCTTTGGTTTTGGGCATACTAGACATCTAGCAGGTTAGGAGTTCCAAACTGGAACCTGGTTGGGATATTTTCCTTGAATCAGTTGGAGATCCTAAATCATTCTTATAACAATAACACACATTGCTCATAACCAGTGGGTGGTGTTGGATAGGAGGATGACAGGTGTAAAGAAAGCACCTGACAGGATAGACCCAACCTGATCAGTCTTTCCCCAGGAGCTTCAGGAACTGAGGCCTGGCTAAGGAAGAGGACAATGGAAGGAACATTCCAGGCAGAAACCCCTGAGATAGAAAACAAATGAATTCTGAATTAAAAGACGACCAACATGAGCGAAGCGGTGGGTAAAGAGTGGCCCTTGGGCTGGGGAGATAGCTCAGCAGTCTAAGTGCCTGCCTGGCAAGTACAAGGACCAGGGTTCAATCCCCAGTACTACATTCCGAACCAGCCCTGGAACCCTGGGCATGCTGTGCTGGCCACCAAAACCGGGAGTGGTGATGTGCACCTGTAATCCCAGTGCTGGGTAGGGTGAGACAGGAGGATCACTATGAGTCTAAGCTGTCTAGTGAGACCCTGTATTCAATAAATAAATTATTTAAAGAAAGAGCAGCCCTTGATAAAAGCTAAAGGACAGGCATTGCTCAGCTACTGGGACTGGAAACTGAGGACTTCGGTCTTTATCCTCAAAACACTAGAGAGCCACAGAAGTGTTTTAAGCAGTGGACTCATGCAACCAAATGCATGTTTACAAAGCAGAAGTTAGTGGCTAAGCAGAGAAAAAATGGCAGGAGGTGATGCTGAGAGCAGAAAGAGACTTGAACAGCTGCTCCAGGAGTTTGGGAGACGGTTCAGTAAAGGATATCACAATGGAGAGGCCAAGAAGGACAGAGAGGCCCATGAGAGGCAGCCCCTCCAGGAGAAAGCTGAGCATAGCTGTTTGCTAGGGCTACTGTACTGTACAAATCACTGTCTCAG
>PVKN010015320.1:0-18583 GCA_004027915.1 Capromys pilorides | reverse complement strand
AGGTTCCTGTGACAGCATTGGACTCCCTACCAACCACATCTGAAGCAGCATCTGACCCAGAGACTACTCACTTACATAAATACATAAATAAACAGATAAATCAGTTCTTTGGCTGGAGCCAGGTTGGTGTTTTCTCCCCCACTTTTGTCAGGAACCAAGGCAGCCTCGCGATAGGATTGTGTACCTCACTGATGTTCTTCTAAGAGCAAGCCAGATTAAGTGACGTGGACATCTGAGTAGCAGGAAGCAGAATGGGGCGTAGCTTGGTGAGAGATAATATTTAGTAGTTTCTAGCCCTAGTATGAACTGCTAAAATCATTAGGGTGCTCATCTAATATGGCCAGTACCCTTAAAACAGAAGCCCATCTTCCCACGACCACCTCCAAGTCTTCTTCTCCAACTTAGCCCATGGTCTGATTTACTTCCACCCTTCCCGCCACCTCAGGGAAGACCCCCAATCAGCTCCTTGAGGTTTATCTAAACAGCCTCTTTAAAGCCCTCCACTGGCAAAAGGCCATAAAAGCCTCAGCCTTCCTTTGTTCTAATCTAGAGAATTCCTTATCTTCCCCGAATTCTCTCTGAGACCTCAAAGTAAACAGAGCTTCTTTTCCTTTTGCCTGTTTCTCTGCTGCACCACGCCCCTGAAAAAAAAACTATCAATATTTATGCTCCCCAAAAAGTGACTCAAAGAAAAGATTCTTTCTAGTCATAGATGCCTTAGGTGAGAGTCTTGGGGCTGCATTGCTCCAAGAATGAGTATTTCTTTGCGTAGAATTTCCTTCCAAAAGAACAGGATTTCTCCACAATGTAGACAAAATTCTTCGCTGAGGTTTGGATGCTTGATAACCCTGAGTGGTGTCTGCAGGGCTGGCAGCTGATATCTTAAAGTGCAGTCTTTCTGACCTATCTGACTTCTCTGAAACTCAGAGAAGTTAAACCTCAAAGGGAAGAAAGACCTGGAGGCCACAGGGATTCAGAAGAAATGTTGAGCTAAGCCAAGTCTTAGATGACGGGACTCACTCTCAGACAGTTTGCTGCCTGGTTTGTCTGCTGAATTTCAGTGGGAAGAAAAACAAAATGGATTTGATATCCTTTTAGTTTTAAATCAGGATTCAGAATTACATGGTCTCATATTTTGTTTTTAATCCAGATTTTCTGTGTATTTTCTCTGTGAAAGATGACCTAGCCTAATATTCAGTTATCTGATCTTTTGACGAAGTGACCAAAAACATACGCTGTAGGAAACACAACCTCTTTAACAAATGATGATGGGAAAGCTGGTCAGAAATGCAGAAGGTTGAATCTAGATCAGTATCTTTCTCTATTTCCTAAACTAAAATCTAAATGGATCACAGATCTAAATGTTAAAACAGAAAACAGTTTATCTGCTGGGAGATAAAACAGGTAAAATTTTTGAAGATTTTGGCATAGATGAGGACTTTTTTGCTGTTTTTGACATAGGGTCTCATTATGTATAGGCTAGCCTCCAATTCCACAGTAAACCTCCTGCTGGGATTACAGGTGTGGGCCACTACTCCCAGGAAGATAAGGACTTTCTGAACTGTCCCAATTGCATACAAAACTAACATCAAGAGTCAACACATGGTATTGTATCAAAATAACATTCTTTTTGCATGGCAAAGGAAATAACTAGCAAAGTAAAAAGACAACTTAAGGAATGGGAAAAACATTTTTACCAGCTATATCTCTGACAGAGGACTAGTACCTAGAATATATAAAGAGCTAAAAAAAAAATTAGACTCAACAAAATAAAAGAATAGAAAAAGTAGGCAGCGGAAATGAATAGATACTTCTCAGATGAAGAAGTACGCATTGTCAATAAATGCATGAAAAAAATGTCCCATGTCACTGGTCTTTAGAGAAATACAAACGAAAACAACACTAAGATCGCATCCTGCTGTGGAAAAATGGCTGTCATCCTGAAATCAAGCAATAATAGATGCTGGCAAGCCTGTAGGGAATATATATATATATATATATATATATATATATATATATATATATATATATATATATATCCACTTTGAAAAATCAGTATAGAGATTGCTCAAAAAACTAGAAGTAGAAATTCCATTTGGCTTGGCTTTCTGCATTTTAAGTATCTTCCTAAAAAAGTTAAAGGCATTATATTATGTGGTCCATGCATACTCATGCTTATAGCAACAGAACTTGCAACTCCTGGATTTTGGAAGCAGCCTTAATGATCTTCAACAAATGGATGATACATGTATTTGGGGCTGGGGATGTAGCTCAGTGGCACAAGTGCTAGCCTGGTGAGTGCAAGGTCCTGAGTTTGATTCCTGGTACAAAAAAAAAAAAAAAAGAAAGGAAAGAAAATATATTTATACACAGTGGAGTGCTACTCTACCATGCAGAAGGATAAAGTTGAATCATCTGTAGGAAAACGGATATAACTCAAGGTCATGATGTTAGATGAAATTAATCAGAAACACAAACTTAGGTATCACATGGTTTCTCTTATAAGAGTAGAAATAAAGAGCAAAGTAAAAGATAATAGAAAGTAGGGAGACACATCTTTTGCACAAGGGCAGGGGTCCAAGAAATGGAGGGGAGCAAGGGGAGAGAAAGAAGATAAAGAAGAATTATGAGATGTCGTGTATGTGGAGATGCAAACATCTACCAATAAAATTAAAAAGAAATAAATGAGCTAGTCTAGGACTCAGGACTTTGCAGGTGCATCACAAATTATTGCCATATAAATGGAAATAGCGATGTGTTGGTGAATGCCCACAGCCCTTGCAGTGTGGCCCTATCCAGCCATTTCTTCTAAGCAACCCAGCCTGGACTTCCCCTGTCGTTTACTTCTTTAGAGATTCCTACTGCTGTCAGCTTTTAGGGTTTTTCTCAGTGCAGGATTTAAGACACTGTGCTGTTTTGCAAGCTTACCTCGCCCTTCCCACAGATTTGTGTTATGGGCACCAGCTTTATCCTGGCCACATTTTATTGTCCCTCTGGATATTGTTTAGCCATAAAGTGAATTTATGATATTTACTCGGGACCCTATAAGCTTTTTCTTTTCTCAGCAGTACTGTGTTTCCCTACATGCTTTTTGGGAAATGCCTTGGTTATGAGATGTTTTCCCTCTGAAATTGGAAGCCAAGAAGTGAAGTCACCTATTGTTATGGTTTGTGTCTAGTTGTCCCCCCAAAGCTTCATGAAGTCATGGGGCTGGGATTTCTAGAGTTTGTGATTAAGCCATGATCCATTGGGATTATGGGTGTGAGCACTACACCCAGCTTGGGTCGGATAGCCTGAATGAGATTTTTTTTCTTTTCTTTTTTTTTTTTCTGTTTTTTTGAGACAGAGTCTCACTATATAGTTCAGGCTGGCCTTGAGCTCACTTTTGTAGCCCAGGCTGGTCCTGAACTCACATTTATCCTCCTGTCTCAGCCTCCCTGAATGCAATTTAAGGGAGACAGACTTGCCCTCTGTCACCATTGTTGCCCCTACTCTTCCCATTTACTCTTGCTGTTTTGCTGTACTCCGCTGTCATGAACTGCTGCCCTCTGCCGCGTACCACTCTGCCTTGGAGCCAGCTTTGTATGGACTGAAACCTCCACAAACTGTGAGCTAAATAAACTTTTCTTCCCTAATTTTGAGTGTCAGGTATTTGTCCCAGCAGCAAGAGAAGAGTAACGAAGACACACGTGAAACAAAAGTTTCTGTCAGGCTGTTAGATTATAACTTCTGCACTTGCCCGGGATCCACAATCTGGCCAGTTCTCCCTCTGCAGTACCTCTCAGAGCTTTCTTGATTTCCTGTCCCTAAGTAACCTTTTGCTTCAGCCAGTGGAACAAGCTTTCAGAGATCCAAAAATTAATTTTCAGAAAGGGGGCAAGTTGGTTACTATCCTGTGAGCGCTTGATGTGGGAAATGTTTATACCACAGAAATCAGCAAGTGGCAAATCAGCTCTCTGTTTCTCTCTTCTGAAATAAGCTGATGGTTGGACCTTTTCTAGGGTTCCCTTGCATGTAGGGAAGTCTTCATTACCCTTTGCCTAGACTATTGCAGTGCCCAACTAATTCTGTGTGTGTGTGTGTGTGTGTGTGTGTGTCTGTGTCTGTGTGCGTGTGTGTTACTGGGGATTTTTAAAAAAATTTTTTTAGACAGGGTCTCACTATGCTTACTGGCTGGCCTTCAGCTCATTTTTGTGGCCCAGGCTGGTCTCAAACTCGCACTGATCCTCCTGTCTCAGCCTCCCACGTGCTGGGATTACAGGCGTGTGCCACCACACCCGGCTGGTACCGGGGATTGAACTCAGGACCCTGAGCCATTCTATGGAGCTATCTCCCTGGCCCCCCTAGCTAACTGTTTTTCCCTACTTAGAGTCTTCTTATTCCAGCCAATCCTTATTAGAATACTTTGGGCTGTAACAAGAAACTCAACTGCAGAGTTCTTAAATATAAGAGAAAATTATTATTTCACATTACAAAAAGTTCAGAGGAAAGGCCCTTGCAGGAAAACTCAGCAGCTCTGGGCTCATCCAGTTCCCAGTTCTTTCCAATTTCCAAAGTTGACCACCTCCACCATTGATGGCTTCAGAATGCCCACTATGGCTCAAATACTGCAGTCTTCAACCATGACATTTATATATTTTCATTACAGTCAATCTTCCAAGAAGCCTGCAAGTGGCTTCCCCTGGTGTCTCTTTTGCCAAAATTGCCATATACACCTGATCTTAAGAAAATCATTGGTGACAAAGGTGATAGAATTATGAGCACAAGGTCAGATCACTGGGTCCTCATGCATCAGAGCCAATGGTTCCCTATGCTTCAAATATTTCATGACCCTCTTATTTTTTGAAATAAAATATAATTGAAACCAATACATATTGTAAAAACACATCAACATAAGCCCGAAGTACAAAACAAAGTTGAAATAAAGGCAATTTATAAAAATTATACGTATGGGGGCTGAGGCAGTAACTCAGTAGAATAGGCACTTGCCTGGCAAGTGCCAGGGCCTGAGTTCAATCCCCAGTTCCAAAAAAAAAAAAAATTATGTGTATGAATTTCAATATACATGGTAACTTGAACCATGGGTTCCAATTATTTCATGCTTTCTCTATAACAAAATTGTATGTCCTAGCTTGTGGCTGTGCCTTACACTGCCTCACATAATTACTGCCAGGCTTGGTTTATGATTTGCTTTGGTCAATGTAATATGAATGGAAGAGTCACATCTGAGAAGCTGGAAAAGCCACCGAATGACTTTTTTTTTTTTTTTTTTTGCAGTACCAGGGATTGAACTCAGGACCCTGTGCTTGCCAAGCAAGTGCTTTTTCCACTGAGCTATCTCTCCAGCCCACCAAATGACTATTATTGTTCTCTCTCTCTCTGTCTCTCTCTTTCTCTCTGTGTGTAGCACTGGGGATTGAACCTAGAGCCTTCATTCTGAGCTATATCTCCAGCTGATTTTTATCTTTTTTATTTTTTATTTTTAAACAATTCACTTAAAATACTTAATTTTTTATTGATACAGGGTCTCTCTGCATAGTTCGGCCTCATAGTGATCTTTCTGTCTCAGCCTCCCCAGTGCTGGGATTACTGTGTGGGCCACCAAACCCGGTTTCAGTGGCCTGCAGGCTCCTCTGGGATTTAGAGGCAGCACAGCATACAGTACGAGGGATGGAACTTGGAACCTTGTGCTTGCCAGGCAGGCCCTTATGCTGCTGAGCTATCTCCTCAGCCCTTCATCTTTATGTTGAGACAGAGTCTTACTAAGTCACTAAAGGACCCTGAGATCCAACTTGCTAGCCTGGGCCTGTCAGAATGCTGGGATTCCAGGGTGCCCCGCCCCTGCTGTTATTCCTCTTTCCCTTTGCTATAGCAACAGCATGTCTGAGAGAGGCTGCTCACTGACCCTGGCTCTCAACATGAAAAAGGGCTAAGGTGCTGAAGCAGACCAGCAAGCAAAGTGTAAATGAGCAAGATAACCATTATTGTTGTAAGTCATTGAGATGTGGGGGGTTCTTTGTTACTGTCACATGACCAATCAAAATCTGATTAACACAATATGATACAAGATATACCAGCATATAAAAAAGTAGTCCACCTATGTATGTATTTTTCCACCTATATATAGCATTACCATCATTCAGCAGCTTTGGGTAAATACCCGCATAATTATTGTGTATGAAACAATTTAGCAAAAAAGAGGGAAATTGCTATTAGTGCCATAATTATGATTTTCTGCAATGGTGATCAATTCTTGATGAAGCAAAGCTGTGAGTTAAATAAGGCATTCTTCAATTTACATAATAATTTGCATTTATGGAAAAATATAAATGCTGTTATTAGACTACATATAGGTGTATGACTGGAAGAAAGCACTGGGATGTGTCCAGTTTGTGAAGACTCATCGAACTTGTCTATGTGCATCATCTCCAGTGTATCATAGTAGTTTAAAAAGTCACGCAGTGCATGGGAAAATCTGTGATGTGTGAGCCTGTCCTACGCATTCGAGGATGTTGGGCATTCTCGATCTCTGTCTCCTATGTTAATAGTGTCCCTGGGTCATCTTGCCAAAACCCACAAAATTCCCCACTAATGTGTGAAGTACTGAACCTCTGAGGAGAATTGGTCTTTCCTTGGTCACCTTTCAGAGGTGCAGTTGGAATGGAAAGTGTCGCCGCCACTGTTGGTGGTAGTGGTGGGTGACAGTTGTTGTAGTGGCAATGGTGGTAGAGGTGATGATGGTGAGGGTAGCGGTGCCAGCAGTAATGGTGCTGATGGTGGTGGTGGTGATGATGATGGAGGTGATGGTGGTGCTGCTGCTGCTGGGGATAAGGATGATGGAGGTGACGGTGCTGTTGGTCAAGATAGCAGGGATGTTAATGGTTGTGGGGGTGATCCTGGTGGTGACAGTGGTTCTCCATCTGTGTCTGCCCATCCTCTCCCACATCCTTTCACATACATCTCACATGACTTTGTGTGTGTGTGTGTGTGTGTGTCTTTTTAAGACAAGGTCTTGCTATGCAGTTCAGGCTGGCCTTGAACTCACTTTTGTGGCCCAGGCTGGTTTCAAACTCGCACCAATCCTCCTGCCTCAGCCTCCCAAGTGCTGGGATTACAGGTGTGTGCCACCACGCCAGTCTTCAGGTCACTTTGTACAGATTTCTGAAATCTGCAGTGGCTCCAGTTTGTCTGCAGGACACCACACCTCCAGCTTGCTGCCCTAGGCTAATTTTGAGCCTGCCTCTGTTTTCACTGAACCCACCTCCCCTTTTCCTTTCACTGAACAGGCTCTGCTGTCACCAGGTGATACTCCTCTATTGAGAAAGCCCTGTTCCCATTCTCACTTCCTCTGGGTTTTATTCACATGCTGCTTCTTGTCAGAGTTAACTTCTTCTTTGTCTGCCTCCCCATGGTGCTTTGCTGCTATCTCTCCAGCCCTTGCTCCATTCTGCCTTTTGTATACTTAGTTGGCACTTGGTCTTCTGTGTCCTCCAGGGACTTACAGTGGTGGGTACTCACCCAGGCTCAAGAAATGCATGTTGCTCTAAACAGAAACACAGCCTAGTCTCACAAAAATCAGCAAATGAACCGGGTTATGCCTGATTTTATAGTTTAGATCTAATGTCCTCCAGTGTGACTTGTTATCCAGGGCAGCACTGCAGCACTCTTGGGAAGTGGTAAAAACTTAAAAGATGGGGCCTAGTAGGAGCTGGGGAGACAGCTCTGTGGCACAAGTGCCCACCTGGCAAGTGGAAGGTTGTGAGTTCCAACCCCAGTCCCACAAAAAAAAAAAAAAAAAAAAAAAAAGATGGGGCCTAGTAGTAACCCTTTCTCTTAGTAATCCTGAAGTGGATTTGGGGGATATCCCATCTCTTCCTGTGATTTTTACTTTTTTTTTTTTTTAATTTTTTTTTTCTTTCACCACTTTTACTTATTATTTATTTATTTGTTTGTTTCTTTATTTATTTTATGGCTGGCTCAGCCTGCCCTGGTGGTGGGGCTGGCACAGCATGTGGTGCCGGGGATCGAACCGCAGTCCCTGCAGTTGCCTGAGCTTTCCTAAGCAGGCGCTTTAGACCACTAAACCATCTTGCTAGCCCCGTGATTTTTACTTTTGGTCATGAGGTAAGGTGAGCAGTTTTGTCTGTGTGCTCCTGCCATGATACATGATCCCACCAAACCAACTGACCATGTGTTAAAACTTCTAAAACTGTGGACTGAAACAACCCTTTCTCTTAGTAAATTAATTACCTCAGGTTATTTTGTGATACTGAAAGCAAGCCAACACATTTCCTGTGTGGGTAACAGGCAGCTTCCCAACAATAGCCTCCACTGTGAATTAACAGGGCTTCCTTCCCCTGGTGGTGAGATTGCATCCCCCGTCTGGGCTCAGGGAGGGAAATGAATGTCTAGCTTCCCCAAGGAACAGTAATATGACGAGTTCCCCATGTGTGAGCCCTATGTCTGAAAGAATCAATAAGACGGTGGGGGGAAGGGAGCCCTGGCAGTGGCTCAGCTTGACAGGGTCTGAATGCAGCAGGTGAGGCCAGGCGATGTTTGTTACAATGCCCAGTGAGCACGTCCTGAGGGGCTCTTCGTCGCCTACAGTGGCTGTCATCAGCTATCACTGGACAAACGTCCTCCATTCAGTGTAGGTGGGAAGGCGATACCTGTGTCCAGACACCAGCAGGGGCAGGCAGGTAGGAATTCTTGAGCACAGGTCTCACCACCAAGTCACTGTTGTATGCGACCCAGACAGCGCCTCTCAGCCCTGGAGTCCCCACTCTGGTCTGCAGTGGCAGCCTGTGCCACTCAATAGATTTCGAATCTTAAACACACAATGACCTCACCACATTTGAATTAACTGCTGTCACTCATCGCCCAACCCCCTTGGGTCAGGCAAAAAAAAAAAAAAAACGTGGCTCTTGCCCAGCGGGCCGCAGGACAGCTCCTCCTCCATCTGCCCCTTAGGGCTCGATCCGCCCCCTCCCTCTGGGTCCACAGGGCGTGACCCGCCGGCCAGAGCCACCCTCTCTCCCAGCACGTTCCCACCCTTGCTGATCTCAGCAGCGCTCCCTCTAACGGCTGGTTCCAGCCGAAGAAAGGCTCCCGCTGGGGTTAAGAGACAAAGCTAGGCAGTCCCCACCTAGTTCTGAGGTGGGCTCCCCGAGTTCTTTCAGTCCTGGGGTTCCAGCAGGTGACTCCCTAGGTCCCATCTTTTGCTTTTATATCTCATCTCCTCTCACCTCGGTAAGTCTTCTGCAGACTTTGTGACCTCGCCCAATTCCCAACATCCCCTCCTTTCTACTTTCAATCACTGTTCTCGGCTCGGTAAAAGGGTAAGAGGCCAGAAAGATAGGACTGGGACTCAAAGCTTTATCATAAGCACAATTGCTGTTTTCTTGAAAAACCATTTTCCAAAGCAGTTCGCAGCAAAGTAGGATGAAAATTGTTATGTGGATTGCATTATGAGCCAACAACCCCTGTAACTTTTCAGATTTAGGTGACCCTAAATTAAAAAGGCCAACCCCCAGCCAATTCTGCGACCCCTTTCCCTCCCTTCTGCCGCAGAACTCAACCCGCGCATACTCGACTGAGACACCCAGACCACGCCAACCATGCCACGAGATGTGTTTTATTTTCATTAACATACAAATAATTTTCTATAATATCCCAGGGCAAACCGGAGAATTTGGCAGTCCGATTGGGGGGGTCCCCTCAGAGACCCACGGGCCGGTGGCATCGGCGCGGAGTGCCCGGGTTCACAGTGCAGCTTGTGGCTCGTGTCCATCTTGCAAGTGGCTCTTCCTCCACACATCATGACTTGGGGGGGGGGGTCTCGGAGATGACGGGGGCGGGGAATCCTCTGGGCTCTTAGGAAATCTCACTCCGCTTTTCCTGCTCAATGGCTGCGGAGAGCGGGAAGCGGCACTGGAGGGCGAGGCCAGCACTTCTCGCGCCCTCCCGCACCCAGGGGTTCGCTAATCTGGTGTGGGCGAGGCACCCACGGAATCTGGAGTTAGGAAAAGGGCCGGGGCCGAGCGAGGCGCTTTGTGTAACTGCAAAGAGGGCCTGGGGCCGCCCAGTCCGGGGTCCGGGGGGAGGGGGCAGGGCTGGCACGGAGGGATGGGCGGGACCGCGGGCCCGGCTGGGTGCACTCACTCTCTTTGGTCGGCAGGGTGTTCTTCTCCTGCGTCTCCGTCTTTTTCAGCTTGGCCTTATCGAAGCTGGCGATTTCCCCCATGTCTGGTTTGTCTGCCATTTTCTTAAAACAATCCTAGTGGGTAAAGCCAGACGGTTGGTCCGGGGCTGGGAGCCGGCGCCCTCATCCCGCTCGCTGCCGACGTGGCACTCGGCCCGGGCGTTCCAGGCAGCCCCGGCCCCAGGATCCGGGCGTGTCCCGCACCCCCCTGCAGGGCGTGGTCGGCGGCCCCGGACGGGGAAAGCGATAGATAAAGAGCGCCAAGTCGCCCGCCGCACTGCTCCGGCCCCACTGCACGACCCCGGCCCCACTCCGCCGTGCACAGACTCGGCCCCGTCCTTCTCCCCGGCCCCGGCGCCTCGCTCACCGAAGTGTCTCGCTCCGAGCCCGAGCTCCAGATGCTCCCACTCGCGTCGCTGCAGCAAGAGACAAAAGAGAGGTGCCCGGCCCTCGCCTTATATATACCGCGCCGCGCCCCGCCCCGCCCCCCGCCCGCCCGCCCGCCCGCCCGCCGCAGCGGGGGCGGGGCCGGCCCTGGGGGGCGGGGCGGCGCGGGACTCGGCTCCCTCTCGCCCCCGCCGGCCTGGGCGCGGCCCTTTCGCCGCCCCGTGCGCGGGCTCGCGGTGGGCCAGCTGGGGTACACCCCATTTGTACGGTTGTACTCGTGTGGCTGTCCTCCCAGAGTCCGCCGCTCCGCCGCAGGAAGGGCGTGGGAGGCGCGGGGGAGGGAGGGGGACTGGCGGTTTGGTTTCTGTGCGTGCTGTGTGTGTAGTTGGGGGTGTGCGGGCGTGCACGCGCTGCGCTGCAGCCCTTGCTCGCGGGAGACCACCCCACGGGTGTCTCCCCTCGGGCGTCCACCTTCCTCGGCACGAACGCTCCTGCAGCGCTTACAGGCATTGTCTGTGGGAGCTGGGCGGGGAGGAGGGCTCCTGGCAGCCCCCTTCCCTTCCCGCCGCCGCCTCCTTAGGACCTGGGAACACAGCTCCTTAGGTCGCCCCGTCCAGGGCGACCTGTCCCTTGAGCTCACCTTGCATGTGGTCAGGTCCGTGGGTCTACCGACCTGGTCTTTCGTCTTCATCGGCCACAGGAGGGGCATAGTGCAGCTACTCAGATCTTTCATAGAAAAGTTGCATTTTCAGCCTGTGCAGCCCCTTCAGATGACAGATACCATTATTTAGCCCATATTTAGCTGGCCCATTCCCCTCGCTCCCCAACCCGCCTTGTTGTGAACTTTGCTCTTTCCAGTGTTCAGGAGTGGGGTAATCTCTGGGATAGGCTTGGAGGGAAAGAGGAGTGGTATCTGCCGAATCAAAACCAACCTTCCCCATCTGGGCAGGCAGACAGGTACACGTAAGTAGTCCCCAGGAAGCTTAAGGTGAGAAAAGTCACTTACCACTGCAGCAGCCACAGGGTGCTGGCTCCAGGTCCCGCAGCTCTCTTTACCTGCCTGGCCTCTCTTCTCTGTCCTTCCCAGAGCTGGAGTTCTCGCCAAGGAAAGAGCACAGAATAAAGGGCCACTGGATTTTTATGGACTAGGCTCGCTTCAGTCTTCATTTCCTTGGCCAGCACCTACTCTCCAATTTAACCCTAGATGAAAGGCGAGCTGGTTGTAGCCCATAAGAATGCACAAACGGGGTTGGGTAGACCCGAATTGGCTTTCTGCCGGAGTATGGGAGTAGTTACCTGGCCCAGCTTGGTGAGCTTTAATCCCAGTTTTCCTTTATTTAGGAAACCAAGGAATCCACTTCCTGTAGGTCAGGTACAGAGAGACACAGTCAGAGAGAGAGAGCAAGCCTGCAGGATTTCCAAAAGTTCTCAGAACCCATTTCTTAAGCATTCGCTGCTCAAGAAAAATGTCTCCTCCAATCTTTTTTTTTTTTTTTTTCCTCCTCCAATCTTGATCAGTGAGTTTAAAGCATGGTTATTCTTAGCTCTCCCACGGTTTTCGAGTTGATTGGCCCCCATGATTTTCTTCTACTGAGTAAAACGTGCCAAAGCCAGTGAGGCCAGGCCATAAAAGACCACGCAGTTGTTCAGGACTCCCATGATGCCTCCAGGGCCTTAAGAAGCAAAACATCTACTAGGAAAAGCCACGTGTCTGCATTCCATGGAGTGCAGCAGAGACAACGTGTCCCTGTCCAGACTGTAGCCGCAGAGCACATCAAGTGTTGCATTTGTCTTAAGTTACTAGGTTTTATGAAGTTCTGTTACAGAGGGCAGAACCCTGGAACACCAGGAGAAAAATCATCAACTTTGTGGTGCCAGGCGATTGGGGGCCGTAAGATTTTTTTCCCTTAAGTATCCTCCTACAAGGAATAGAGATACTTGAATAAAAGCTCAGTTAATCTGTACAGAATTCAAGGTCACTGGCAGTGACCTTGATGTGGAAAGTATGAGATTCTCACAATGGTTTTCTTAGGGCTGGGTGGCATTTCCTATGTGACAGGATTTCAGTCCACTGCTTGGAGCAGAAGATACATGGCTTGGCTCACAAATGACATAGAGAAAGCTGAGTCACTCACTTCCAGTGACGTGTCCCCCTTCTTTGTTGAGAGAGTCCTTTGGGGGCATGTAGAGCTAGTAAGAGAGGTAGAAGGCAGCGCGGGGGACTGTCTTCATCCCTTAGCATTGTCCAGGGTGACATTCTTCATAGACTGGTGGGGGGCAGGATGTAGATGGATGGTGGGTTACGCTGTGCGGAGCACAGCTCTGCAAATTCCCCAGGTATCTGGGTTCAGTGGAGAAATGGGTAAAAGGTGACAAAATGAACCTGATAGGGTCATCGTTGGAGCCTTCCTGGCCTACATGTCAACCCTCCCAGTGCAAGGAGACAGAAAAGACGTTGATAAATCTGTAGCGGCAGCAAGGTTCACGGCTGTGCGGACATGGAGAGTCTAGTCCAGACTGCCTTGGATCTAAGATTACAAGGATATATATATATATATATATATATATATATATATATATATATTCCTGTGCTGGGTCCTTGTCTTTGTCCCTCCCCTTCCAGTTTCCCCTTACGGTCTCTTCCTCTTCCCTCCTCCCCTTCATCCCCCCCTTCTTTTTTTGCAGTACCAAAGACCCAGGGCCTTTGCACTGACCTATATCATCAGCTGTTTTACTGAATTTGAAAATTGTATTGTATTTTGAGATAGGATATAAATTGCCCAGGCTGGACTCAGACTTGCAATCCTCCTGCTCTGGGATTACAGGTGTGTGTCACCATGCGCAGGTCGATGTTCCTCTTAGTCTAGATGTTTGCCTTGTGCACTTTCTTCATTTAAGAGTCTGCTTCAGAATTCTCCTTGGCTGATCTTACAGAGCAACACCCTTGTCATTCTCTGTCCTTTTATTGCATTTCATTATTCTCCATAGACTCCACCTCTGGCCAATATATAACCAACCCACTGTATTTTAATTTCTTTGTTTCTATATCCAGCAACAGAAAATGAAAAATAGCAACTATCTTGTTGGCCACTATATCCCCAGCACCTAAAGTAAAGCCTAACACGGTAAATGCTCCCTCAGTCTTCTTGAACAAAAGCATAAACTTCCCAATCAAAATGGAACGCCGCTCTGGGGGAGATAATGAGGTGTCTGGCCTTGCAGGCATTCAGTGACAAGTGCATGCCAGGTGTTTGGACTGTGCGAGAGATGACTTGAGCCTTGGGCTGGAATGGGCCCTCAAGAGGTGACCCGTCTACATAGGTCACGCTGCTGCTCCTTCTGTTGCGGTTGTTCACTTCTATAAACGGTCTCCTTTTGGGTGTTGGTTTTGTCAGCCTGAAAATAGCTGTGTGGCTTTCACACAATGGAGGCGTGGAAAATGGGGAAATCAGGGCGTGCCTTCTGTATTTTCCACAGCACAAAAATGTTTCCAGCCAGGGGTGGTGGCACAGGCCTGTGGTCCCAGCACTTGGGAGACTGGTAAAGGAGGATCACCATGAGTTGAAGACCAGTCTGAGCTACAGAACCAGACTTGGTAGCCAAAAATAAAATAATAAAATAAAATAAAATAAAAGGTGGTTACTTTTTTACAGGTCATAAAGATCATGGAGGTTTACAGGGCTTGTTCAAGATAAAATTTGGAAGGAAGTAAGGTGACCCTTGGAGGCAACAATTGTTGCCTTTGTAGCATGGGGATAAACTCCTAAAAACCTTGGCATAGCTTAGTAGCCCCCCGCTGGAAATAGCCACATGGTGGTAAGAATATTACTGCTCCAATTTTCAACATGTGTTGAAAGGCAATGGTAACAGCTAGCATCCTGGAGCAGTTACCATGTTGCAGAAAATAAGGTGAAATGGCACAGTTTTTAGTTTTTGCTTTAAGGTGTAGGAATCTGAGGCTTGGTCAAGGTCTAAAAGGTGGTAATAATGCAGATCTGACCCTGAGTTCTTTTTTTTTGCGGGACTGGGGTTTGAACTCACAGCCTTGCACTTGCCAAGCAGGCATTTGTGCCATGGAGCTATCTCCCCAGCTCAGACCCTGAGTTCTTTAAGCCTGCACCTCATGCCTAGTCTTTGTTGCAGAGTTTGCAGACTAGCAGCAAGGGGCTGGCTAGCCATGTGTCTTTTTTTTTTTTTTTTTTTTTTTTTTGCAGAACCAGGGATTGAACTAGGTCCTTGCATTTGCCAGGCAAGTGCTTATTCTACTGAGCCATCTCCTCAGCCCCAACCATGTGTCTCTTATTTGGCTACATTAAACGGAGCACAAACCTTTAGCCAATACTCCACACTGCAAGATTTCTGTGCTGGAGATCCAGTAAGACGGTCTGTGTTTTCCCTGGGCAGACCCAGTGACTAGCAGCTGCCCTTCTTCATTTTATTGGATTCTCAGCTGTTCCCTTCTGTCGTTCCAGCATGGAAACTGGTGGCACTTGTCATTAATCATGTTTGGGCTGGTGCTCAGCTTATAGTATGGACCTATTTCTGTGCCTAGGTCTCTGTCTTCAAGGGCTGGCCTTCTCCTGTCTGACCGAGTCCTGCCCTGTCTCCTGGGCAGTGCCATATTCTATTGCACCAGGGTGACATATGGTGGAGGTAACAGTGTGTCACTTCTGTGATGAAGGTATAAAAGATTCGTTTTCATTTGGAGGCCTGGGAAGTGTTTTCTATGCCTGTGTGCCTGCTTGCCTGCCTGCCTACCTGCCTCTGCTTTCCCATTTCTGTGTGTTGCTCTGCAGAGGTTTAGGCAAAGAAAACCCGGAGTCCACAGCTTCAGCTAGCGAGGAGCCGCTGCTGGCCAACAACTGTGTGCAGCTCGGGGTGGGGGGGGGGGGGAGGTCCTCTGGGCCGGGGCCCAGCCTTCCCACGATTCTGATCATCGTCACAGGTCACCTGGAATCCACGGAAGACCCTGAGCAGGAAACCCATGAGCTCATCTGCCCTCCCCGCATTGTTAGATGATAAAACTTTGTAACTTTATGTTGCTGAGTTTGGGGGTGACTTATTACTCAGAAAATAGACCAATTCACTCTCAAAAGTAGGCAGAAAGTACACAAGGACCGAAAGTGGGACAGTGGTTCCCACAAGCTGTGGGAGAGAATGGCCAGATTTGTTTAGTTTCATTTTGTTACAGAGCTACAGAGCAACAGCCCCAGCTCTTATCTAGCACATGGTGAGGAAAACGTTCTAGACGTGGAGAATTGTGATAGGTATCCAACAAGGTGAATGTATTTAATGCTACTTTTAAAAATGGTAGAAATGATTTTTTTTTTTTCTTTTTGCGATACTGGAGATTGAATGCAAGGCCTTGTTACTGAGCTACACTCTCAACCTTTTTCATTTTTATTTTGCGAGAGGGTTTCACTAAATTGCTGTTATCCAGGCTGGGCTGGAACTTCCACTCTCCCTGCGTCAACCTGTCAGAGACTGCTAGGATTACAGGCCCATACCAGTATGTCAATCTGTATTTTATTACAATCTAAAAAAAAAAAAATCTGGATAAAGTAGAGAGAAAAGTCAAGAATATCATATAATTCAAGAAAAATGAAAAAAAAAAAAAAAAAAAAAAAAAAGAAAGAAAGAATACTGATTTGAGGAAGTAAAGCCTATATTGTTACATAGCCCGTCAGAGTAAGAACTGAACAGGCATATGCGGAAGGTGAGCGACAACTCCTGACCCCTTTGCCTGCTTGGCCTCTGGGGCCTTTGTTGAGTCAGCCAAACTTGCTATACAGCAGAGGTTTTCACACTGGTTTGGATCTCAGAGACCACCCTTACCACCAAGAAATACATCCCATGTGAGGCTTGGTGGTGCATGTTTGTAATCTCAGCACTCTGGAGGCTGGGGCAAGAGGATCCTAGTGAGTTTGGGGCCAGCCTGAGCAATATAGTGCGAAAACCTGTCTCCAAAACAAAAATGCAAAAGTGTATTTTACATTGTAACTCAGTACTCGCACTGAATGCCTAAAGAAAACATGTCACCAGAGCAGAGCTCATTGTTACTGCCAGAGAGGAGTTCTGACCTTATTGGTTATATTCCATTCCTTTTCATTTGTAAAGATATTTTGTTTTGAAATAATTACCAATTCATAACAACTTGTAAAGACAGTATGTCAAGTTCTGCATCTCTCCTGGTAACACCTTATATAATGGTAATGCAGGATCAAAGCCAGGAAATTAGCATTGGTTTCATACACAGGCCTTCCCCCCTAGATTTTGCATATATATATATATATATATATATATATATATATATACACTCAATTGTGTGTGGTTCTACTCAACTTTTCTACACAACTCACGTATTAAGAGTTGTGTGCTTATTACCACAAATCCAGCTGCAGACCTATACCATCACCTCTAGTGGAATTCCTTTTGCAATCTTTTCCTGGTCCCCCACACTGCCCAGCAGTAACCCTTGGCCACCACTACTCCGTTCTCCATATCTAAAAGATTGTCGCTTCAAGGATGTTATGCATATGGGAACAAAGATTGTTCTATCCTGTTCCTTTTCATTTTAAAAAGTATTTTGTTTTGAAATAATTACAAATAACAGGAATTTGTAAAGATAGTACAGTGAGGTCTTTGAAAGGCCTTTCTCAGCAGCACAACAGCCTTGAGATGTTTCCAGGCTGTTGAATGTATCAGTTTTTCCCTTATTTTTTTCTGAGTAATGTTCCATGTAATGGATATGTATCATGTGCTGAAGAGAACTTTGGTTGTTTCCAGATTGGGGCTATTAAAAATGGAGATACCGGGCCGGCGAGATGGTTCAGTGGTCTAAAGCGCCTACTTAGGAGGGCTCAGGCAACTGCGGGGACTGCAGTTCGATCCCCGGCACCACGTGCTGCGCCAGCGCCACCACCAGGGCAGGCTGAGCCAGCCACAAAAAATGAATGAATAAAGAAACAAACAAACACAACAAGCAAACAAATAAATAAATAAATAAAATTTAAAAAAAAAAAAAAATAAAAATGGAGATACCCTGGTATCCCAGTACTTGGGAGGCTGAGGCAGGAGGATTGATGTGAGTTTGAGCCTGGGCTACAAAAGTGAGCTCAAGGCCAGCCTGAATTGCATAGCAAGACCCCTCCATATCTCAAAAAAAAAGGAGATATGGAGAACCTCTCTGTACACCTGTGTGTGTGTGTGTGTGTGTGTGTGTGTCTATGTGTCTGTATGTCTGTGTGTATGTACAGGTTTTCATTCCTTGGGATTCATGCCCAGGGGGTGATTACTGGGTCAAATGGTAAGGTTTATGTTGAACTTTATAAAACAACACCAAACATATCTGCAGAGCAGCTGCACATTTCCATAAGCAATATGGGAGAGATCCACCCTCACCCGTATTTGGTATTTTTTTTAATTCTAATTTTGTTTTTTTCAAAAACACAATAGTAGTACATTCCCGATAATTGATACAATGCATATTGTTGTCTTCATACTAGTTATACAGAGCACAGGATATAGAAATGATAATTTTTCTAATCAATGTTGGTACAAAAAATTTCTTCTCATTGAACTAAGAGAAAGCAGTTGGATACATAGTCCAGTATTTGATAATCATAATGGATTGCTGGCAGAACTGGCAATGTCAGAAGCTGTTGATTTAAGCCTTTTACATCTCAGCATGCTAATCTAGCTTTATGTTTTATGCCTTGTGGTTAAACTTTTCTGCTGGGTGGTTAAGGGCAAGTTAAAGTAATACCTGTATAACAAAACATGTAACTTTTGTATCTCCCAAGGTCAGTCAGATCCTCCCAGGATTTACTTTGAAACCATGTACAGTGCTTCGTAGAACTGTTGTCTGTGTCAGCCATCTGGATGAGTCATGGCTATTGCTTGATCAGTTTGCTCTCTGTGAAAGCCTGAGAGAATGTTTTCTTTCTAGGTGACTCTCCTTAGGAACATGAAACATCATCTATCCCTTTCCTCTGT
>PVKN010015319.1:0-18584 GCA_004027915.1 Capromys pilorides | reverse complement strand
TATATTTGTGTGTGTGTTTCCACAACAAAACAGTCCTTTACTTACATCTTTCTTTTTTGTTTTGTATTGTTAGAGATGGGTGTTCCACTGCTGTTAGAGAAGCTGTATTTGGAGAAGTCTAAAGGACTTTTTTATACTTGATGCTACTCCAAATACTGTAGGTACTTGAATTCAGCAAAATAACCCAATGAGCAGATACAATTTTTGCTATATGATCAGGGAAATTACTTCATTTCTTCAACTCTCTACATTCATTTTTATAGTGGTAATAATTTCTAGCTTGTAAGAATGCTAAAATTACCTGTAACATTGTTTTATATTTAATGTACTTAGCACAACATTCTACACTTGGAATATAGTAAAAACAGGTTCTATAAAATTGATAACACCATAGGGCTGGGGAGATGGCTCAGCAGACTAAGTGCTTGCCTGGCAAGAGCAAGGGCCTGAGTTTAATCCCCGGTCCCGCAAAAAGAAAAAAAATAACAATTGATAACACCATATAAAGTCCACCAAAAAAAAAAAAAAAAAAAGGACAGACCAGGAAAAGAAGAACTGTATATATATTTTAATACTAAGTGTACTGAGACATCATGAGATTAACACAACTTACTTTTGGTCTGTACAATTACAAATGCACAAAGTGGTGACCATTAGCTTCAAGACATTGATTAGGATGGTGCACTGAGTATACAGATTTTCTGGCAGACCTCATGTATGTGTATATATACATACACAAATATACACAGTACATACAGATATAACATTCTATTATTTGAACTGGTGTTTAATTTAATTGGAATAGGAGAAAACTGTATATATATTTGTCTTCCAAGAAACTGGGGACATAACTCAATCCCCATACAGTAAAGAAAGAAGAAATGTGCAATCCTTTCTGGAGAGACATTTGACAGACATTTAGTTTCAAAATGTACTATCCTTAGCACCAAACCAGGGGATTTACACTTGCTACACAGGTACTCTCCCATCAAGTTACACCTCAGCCCTAGCATTTTTCTTTTACAAACTGGAATAACAGAAAAAAGGATCGGTATTAGATGGTGCATGCCTGTAATCCCAGCACTTGGAAGGCTGAGGCAGGAGAGCTGTGAGTTCGAATTTAGCCTGAGCTACACAGTGAGCTCAAGGCCAGCCTGTACTATATAGCAACACCTTATCTCACGAAACAAGAGCAAAAAACATCAAACCAAACCAAACCAAACCCCACAGCCCGTCAGAATACACAAATATAACATTAGTCCACAGCCAGTAACAAATTAAGATGCACATATCAGACAGAACAAGGCAATTATTAATGCTAGGAAAAATAAAACAGCACACAAAAAAATAACAGTATTGTTCACAGCTTAATAGAAAAAAAGACAATCATAATAATGAAGCATTAAATACTAATATAACAAAAATTATAATCATATTGACTTGCAGGGGATATCATGGAAAATAGACATATTGTGTGGTAGAAGAAAAGGTGTAACACAATCTAAATTTCCATCTTCAACTAAAAACTAAAAGATGACTCATAAAATCAGAAAAAAACCCACATATAATAGCAAAATAAGCCTGGGATTTAGAGGTAACAAAGAATCAGAACAGTCAGAGGGGCTGCCCTATACTGGGAACAGAACAGGGAAGAGGGCCAGAGGATTGCTATGTTTTCTAAGACAGTTTCACACTGCTATTTAAAGAAGGGTGAATTACCTGGAATCTTCCAATATGGCCCTGCAGCTCCATTAGAGATCCTTCATTTACATCCACATCAAGTTCACTTAATACACCTATGAAATTTTGATTATTTAGTACAGTTTTACATTAAAAAACTAGGATTCTTTTATTTTACATTCTTTCTGTGCATGAACAGACTTGAAAAACCTGTAAATCAAAGTCTTGAGAAACATGCTTTCTTCAAAAACTGCAGGTGCCTTTCATAACACCGCTAGAAGCTCTTCTTACTAGCACATATACATTTATATGAATATACATTGATGATTTTGAAACTCATTTGTAAAAGCCAAGAAAATTCAAATTTTTACTTATAAAAGTTAAAGCTTTCTAAACCTAGCAATAAACTATTTTCTTTTTGGTACCAGGAATCAAACTCAGAACCTTGCAGTTGTCAGACATGCACGTATGCCACTAAGCTATCTCCCCAGCCCTAATTAACTACTTTCTAATTCAAGAGCTTATTCAGTATTTACAAAATGAAGGAAGTTCATCAGAAAAGGAAAGGAATCAACTTATTCCATCAAACTCAGGAATGATGGTGGGGGAAGAGAGACATTCAACACAAACTAAAACTATCAAGAGGAAAGCAAACTGCAAGAACTCATGGATAAAGCCTGAGACTTTGGCAAGCAAGGAAGCAAGGAAGGAAGGAAGGAAGCAAGGAAGGAAGGAAGGAAGGAAGGAAGGAAGGAAGGAAGGAAGACAGGCAGGCATTCTGCAGTGAAATTATATAAATACACAACAGCTGAATGTGTGCTGTAGTTGTAAGATTGGGTGTAAATGTTGTAAAATCTGATAAAGCAAAATTAATATAAGCAAATCTGAAGGTGAAAGAGGAAATATAAAAGAACTGATCCTTCACTAGTATATCTGAGAGTTAACTGATTTTGAAATTTAAGTGAAGAAATTACATTAGAAAACTAATATCTTAATTTCTCACCTTTATTCACAATCACAGTGACCTTTCAAGAGCTAACTGTACTTTTGCTGTGAAGAAACGTTTGCCTAGAGTATACTAATTGCTTCCTTCCATTTCTCTCACTACGATATTAATCTGTTAAATTCATATAAAAATAACTGTTTTCTAAAACAGCGTGTAGAAAGTACAGGTAGTCCTTTTCTTATAAGCCAACACCATGTCCATTTCTCTCACCTTTACTAATTTCCTTGAAATTCAATTTTCATTGTTAATTATATCCTTGAACTTTTCCAATTTTTTTATATAAAAAGGTGTTATTTTATAAACACGACCATTTAAATGCAGCTGATTGGTAGAAGTCTCCATTTCACATGAGTCCTATGTTATATGACCTGATCCTACTTTGCTGTCAGTCTGTAAAGAATTCCATTCAACACGTTCAACTCACCAGGAAGAGCTGCCTTGCTTATAATTCCAGTCAGCAGAGCCAGTTCTTGCAAGGAACCAGCACTCATGTCCTGGCAGCGCAGAATGGCTTGGATGGTGTCAGAGTGCGAAATGAGAAACTGCAACACCTGAGCCGTGGAGCCAGCAGGCACGGGAAAGGCGGAAGAGCAGACAATTACATGATAAATGTGTAATTCACCTTTACAGGGGTACTGCAAGTAACTCAGCGTAATGAGGAACAGTGATAGAAGCAACTGTTTTCTATGCTTTCATAGTTTATTTCTTCAAGAAGCAAACACTTAAGTAAATTCACAATAAAGCTACAGGTAACAACTATTCCAAAGTTCATAAATTAATTCTGTACTGTACCACTGGAGGCTACTACAGAAGACTAGAATTTGAGACTGCGTAAAAAACTATTACTTGATACCTATTTTATTTTGCTAATTGTTTAAATGCGAATAAATATAAAATGGCAACTGAATTCAAGAAGCTGCTCCATAAAAAGTCTGACTGCCATGACATGCATGACATGACATTCTCTCAGCAGTTTCACCTGAGTATCTCAACTCTTCCTTGAAGACAGAGACTAAGCCAAAGCAAGCTGCGCATCAAATCAGAGCGATTTAAGAGGGCCTGGCCTCAGCCCACTGGTGCTGCACCTGTAGATGAGTGGCAGCGGCTCCTCAGCTGTTTCTGCGGCACTCCACACAGGACTGGTTAGGGAGCTATGTCTTACATTAATGTACCAATGCTACTGAAACCTGGTCTCAATCAAGGAGAAACCTCTTGTGGCAACCATCTGTGCCAGGGTGCAATATAACACAGGTTGTCACTTTAGAAACAGCAGCACACACAATTACCAGCGATCAAAGCATTTTTGTATCCAGGTCCTGAGGGCATCAAAATAAAGTAACATAATAAAAAAATGCAGATTTATGACGATAAACCTAATTCATCAGCGATTAAGTTATATAGTACTGCTGGGCATAGTGGCACATGCCTGTAATCCCAGCACTTGGGAGATGAGGCAGGAGGATCGCTGTGAGTTCAAGGCCAACTTGAAAGACATAGTAAGACCGTGTCCCCACCCCCACCCCCAGTTTTATGGTATGAATATAATAAACAGAAATACATGTCTGAAAATTGCAATAAATAAAACTAATTTCTGGGGCCAGCAAGATAGCCCAGTAGTCCAAAGTGCTTTAGACAAACGCAGGGACCGCGGTTTGATCCCCAGCACATGCTGCACAGGCCACACAAAAAAAATTAATTTCTGATACTTAAAAAAACTTTTCTTACAGCATTGATATTTCACAATGAAAAACATTTTTTTCTTTTCTATATTTTAGGGAAGGATCTACAGGGTGTTCAGGATCTCACTACTAGATTAGACTCATAGTGATTCTCCTGTTTACAGCCTCCTAAATGCTGGGATTACAGGTGTGTACCACCACACCCAGTCTCAATTGCTGTCTCAGCATGCCCCAGGGGTGAGGCTGGCATGGAGGCCCAGGGATAGAACCCCTGGCCCCTGCACCTGCTTGCAGGTGCTTTAATCTGCTGAGCTATTTGGCAGGCCCTGAAAAACATTTTTGACAGAAAATTCACTTACTTAAATCACAAACTGAGTATTTTATTTTGTAGAAATTACATATGAATGTGGCACTATCCTGTATTTTCTGCAAGGCCTAGCATATCTTTCAGTAAGTACCTGGTTAAATTGTATCTTAAAGATTAGGTTATGACTATAACATTTTCTTTCCACAGGAACAAATTTCAATCTCTTCTTTGCATTTCACTGTGCTATTAATTAGCTACAGTATTCTGTTGACTCAAAAATATAAAGAAGGTCACTGGAGTTCACGCCCAGCTCCAAGGCACCTGGTTCTATGTCATGTCTTCCTCGAGGATGGAGGTCCATTCTTTCAGGCTGCCTTATGCTGCAGGCCTCTGCATCTGCACAGAGCATTCTGTACTGCAAGGATTCTAAATAAATTCAAATTCATCTTACCTGCCCTGCAGCCTGCAAGTGCTGCGCCATGCTAGACGTGAGGATCACTTGGCACAGCTGGAGGGCAGGGAGGAGAACCTGCCGGTATCGGTCCACGGGCGAGGGGATGAACATCGGGGAGTCTCTCACGCCGAACATGCTTGACATTTCAATCACACAAGGAGAGATGCACATACAGAGAATAAGGGCTTTAGCTTAACAGTTCCTCAGCATGCACACCAAATCACAACCATCTGATTAGGATGCAACACTACTGCAGGCAGTGAGGGCTTTGCTGCCCTAGCCATCATAGTACTTCAGGTGTTTACCTAAACTTACGGCTTGGTGAAAGGGAGTTAGCTGGATTCTAAAAGACCTTGTTATGGAAACTGAAAGTTAATGTTTGAAACTTCTTAAACACATTTATTTTTCTCTACTTTTCCTAGAGCCATAGACTATGAATAAGAGATAGGTAAAAACAAATTATCTTTCCCTAATGATCTTCCAGGCAAAAATGAATCCATATGTTCCATTACATAAAATGAGATTAAAACCACTTAGCCTTTAAAATTATGTCTCAGCCAGGCATAGGTGTGCACCTCTGTAATCTCAGCACTCAGGAGGCTGAGGCAAGAAGATCACTGCCAAGTTCAAGGCCAGCCTATGCTATGTAGCTCACTATGTAGGGGTACCAAAAAACAAAACAAAACAACAACAACAACAAAAATAGCAACCAAACAAGAAAAAACTCCACTATTAATAAACTATTTTATTGCAGTTGTTTGTTTAAATTTTTAGACAAAAGAAAATACAGTATTTTCCTTTGAGAGACAATGGAAAAACATGGAAATAAAAGGCAACAAATGAGAGGTTCCTCAGAGAAGTGCCACTTATATGCCATGAACTGAGGACATTCAACTCTCTTTATAAAAGATAAAAACAGAAACTCTATATTCAAAACTGTATTTATTTATTTTGTCTTTTTTTTTTGGCAATAGGGTCTTACTTGGTAGATCAGGTTGGCCTCAAACTCACTGTGATCCTCTTGCCCCCGCCTCCAAATGCGAGGATCACAGGCATAAGCCACTATGCCTGTCTGTCTATTTAAAACTTTAGAATAAACAATGCCAATCCCCCTTCCCCTGGAGGTAACACAGTTTTGCACATAAGCCTAAAAAAGTCAAATATTCAATTTGGCAATGAATCTTTCAAAAACAATTACTAAACTTAAATAAATAACATCTGCTGTTGGAAAAATATGCTATGTTCTTAAAAATGCTGCAGTTATAGCTAGGTCTGGTGGTGTGCACACCTGTAGTCGCAGACTCAAGAGGCTGAGGCAGGAGGATCACCAAGGTTCATGGCCAGCCTGAACTACATAGTAAGTTCAAGGCCAGATAGAACTGCATTGCAAGACTCAGTCTGAAATAAACAAAAAAAGCTACAGCAAAAGAAAAAATTTCAACTGATGCATGAATACTCCAAAGTAAAATTCATTATTCCATAAACCTAACATTCACTAATAAAATTTCACAATGAATATTCCACATTCAAATGGAAAAGAAGGGGCCAGGGAAATATCTCAGTAGAATAAGCGCTTGCCTAGCAAGCACAAGGGCCTGAGTTCAATCCCCAGTTCTGCAAAAAAAAAAAAAAAAGAACTTCAAATGGAAAAGAACAGCAAGCTTTCAATTTGAAAATAATTTTACTTGAAGCTTTTCCGTTAGTAAACAGTAGCTGTAACATTAAAATAAGGTGGGAAAAGCTCTGAAAACTAACATTCAAATAACTAGGAACAGGAAACTCATACATTCACTCACTATACTATTTCAAAGGGACACTGTAACTGAAAACAAGTAGTTCTACAGAACAAAACACGAAGATTTGAAAGGCACACATTTACTAACAGATCTCTCCCATTTTCTCTTGTGTTACTACTTTAAGTGGAAGGCATTAGGGGCCTATGAGTACTACCCCAAAAGACAGAAGAATACTGTTTAAAGCAAACAGAATTATAAATCAAAGGCAAAATTATCATTATTATTACTATTTACATTTTTTCTTTTCAACACTGGAGATTAAAGCTATAGTTTAACACATAGGCTGAGATGTATCTTCAGCCCTAAGATTTCTTTTCTCCAAAGAAGCCTTTCCTGTGAGCTTATTACCCGGGCCAGGGAGTGTGGCTACTTACCCATGTGGGTCCACTTCTGGGCGCATGTCATAGACTTGGCACTGTGCCAACCTCACAATTACCCCAGACCTCAGCAACTCCAAAGCACCCTGCTGTATCTTAGCCACTCTGGTGAGAAACGCCTAGGAAGTCACAGAAGAAAATGAACAGCGTTGAAATTACAGCCAAGGACCCTCTGCAAACCTGAGACACTTTCATGCTGTATTTCTTTTTTTTCTTTTTCTGAGACAGGGTCTCACTATGTTGTTCATGCTGGCCTTGAGCTCACTATATAGCCCACACTAGCCTTGAACTTACAGGTATCCTCCTGCCACAACCTCCCAAGTGCACAGGTGTGCTCCACCCCGGGAAAGGAAAGAAGGGAAAAGTTTAAAAAAGTGAGAAATGGAAACAAAGCTTTCATAAATGGGGAAGTGGGGGAGACACTGAAAGGAGGGTAGGTGAATGGAGGAAAAAAGCAGGCCAGTACACGGATGTTCTAACATGTTCAGAACACTCTGCAATTCATTGCTCTCCCTCCAGAACACTGGGGGTTACACTGCCATCACTGAAGTCTCACTAAATATGCAGCAAGCCTTCATCCAATTAGCCTTCTCAGAATTTCAACTCATCTTTTTGCCTATTTTAGAACACATATTAATTGCACAGATCCCCAAATTTCAAAATTCTTAAAAACAGAATACAATTTACACTACAGAAATACAATATACATGGCACATCACATCAAATGTCCACCAAGCCTTACCATCTTGGACTCATAGGTATAAAGGGCTTTTAAAGGAGGAGGCTGTGGAGTGAGCAAGCTCTGCAGAGTCCGGTCGTCTTCCAGCAAACTGTCCACGAGAACCTTCAAATAGCCGCTGTTGGAAAGGTACAGAAGCCACTGCTGCTGCTTATCCACAGACACTATCCGGTCAAGGAGCGCCAGGGCCAGCATCTGGGAAGACCGAACAAAGGCTATGCTCTCTAGACAGTGGCCAAAATCCACAACAGTAACAACTGCTCTTATCTAAAAAGATTTAGAGCTTTTCACATAGGGAGAAAGCTGCTTGCAGCTAAGTTTCCTTTCTATTTTTTTTTTTGAGAAGTTGAAAACACCATACATGCAGAATCTCAACTTATTAATTAAAAAAAAAAAAAAAACTTTCAGGATAGTTATATTACTGAAATAAAACCTAATTCATCAATGTAACAACAATGAATATATCTTAGTTGAACCTAGACATTACTTGTTAGAGAAGTTTTTAAAATAGCTTTTTTCTCCTAATTCTATGGTTTGAATTTCTCCTAATTCTATGATTTCACTACAGAAAACCTAGAAAAGTATATAAATATACAATCTAATAAATGGAGGACAGGCCATCCATTTTGGCGTGTTTCCTTCTAAGCATAAAAATATTTTAAAATGCTTTAATAGGGCCAGAGAGATAGCTCAGCAGACTAACTGCCTGCTTAGGCAAGAGAGGCAAGTGCAGGAAGGGGATGGGGTTCCATCCCTGGCACCACATGCTGCACTAGCCCCACCCCTGAGCACGCTGAGCAGGCGACTGAGTCCAGGCATTGTGGTGTGCACCTGCAATCCCAGCAGCAGGGAGGCTGAAAACTAGGCACAAAAAAAAAAAAAAAAAAAGTTTTGATATGTGAGATTATTGATATATTATATTATATTATTGATACTTGATCCTATTTCTCGAAATTCTGTTTTCAATGGTCTTCCAAGTAACATTGACTCAAATGTATGCCTTTTTTTTTTTTTTTTGATGCCAGGAATCAAACTTAGGACATTGCACTTGCCAGCCAGGCAAGTGCTGAGCTATCTCCCTGGCATCTATAATTTTCCAATATAAGGAAATTATCTTCTCATTACATTAGCAGCAGTATGTCACAGCATTTTAAAGAAACACAGAATCAAAGCAAATTCCCTTCCACAAAGCCTTCAGGCAGAGGAAGATATATTTAGTGTAAAGGTAATTTACTTGGAATTCTCTTAAACCAAGATCTTTGTTAACCAGCATCTTTGTTGCTTTTACCAGTGCTGTTATACTAGCCAACTTCAAGATCAACGAAAAGATAATTCTAAGGGGAAATTCTGATTGAAGATTCTAAACTGATTTAAATAATCTGAATAAACAAACCAGAAATTTCATATTATAGCAGAATCACCATAGTATATTCTCAAAAGGAAGTAATTTTCAATATGTAACATTCACTGTAAAAGTTAAGAGTTTTTATCGTCACAGAGTCAAATTATTGCTGGTTATGGTGGTACATGACTGTAATCCCAGCACTCAGGAGACTGAGACAGAAAGACTGCTGTGAGTTTAACATCAGCCAAAGTGAGTTGAAGGCCAGCCTGAACTGCACAGTGAGACCCTGTCTCAAACAGACAAAAATTACAAATTAGTTAAATAATAAATCAATATCTGACTCTTATCCAACTATGTCATTTAGCTGAAAAAAGAAAAAAAAAAAGTCAAATTACTTAATAATCTACTAGATAAAAGTTACAGCTGAGCTAACATATACATATACTCCCAGTACTCTAAACAGGCCAAGGCAGTACGATTGCAAGTCTGAGTCCCATCCAGGCAACTTAAGGACTCAAGAACTCTGTCTCAAAAATAACAATAAAAAAAGGGCTGGGGACATGGCTCAGGGTGACGCCTTGGGTTAAATATCTAGTGGGGAAGGTGGGGAGAGGTAGCAGGGGTAAGAAAAACGAAAACAGCAGGAGTTACTTTACCCTTCCAATCTCATGGCCGTCACAGGCATCACGACACACCACTTCCATGAGGGCGGCCCCATAACTCTCAATGATGGCAATGTTCTCTCGCTGCAGTTTACTAAACACATCTTCAGGGGCTGTCAGCCTTTCCCACATGGTTTTCTTAGCTGAAAAGATTAAAACAGAAAAAAAACTCCCATAGAAAGCAGCTCAGCTACTGAGTAATTCTACCTCACATGCAGTAATGACAACGAAATCCCTTCAGTACTGCAAATCCAGAAAACTAACGAGTCTTAAAAAAAACAAAAACAAAAAAAAACTTATGAGTCTTGTTTGGCAAACCTAAAGAATACAACGCACATAGGTCAAGTGTGTACACAGAAATATCAGTATCAGGAAAAGAAGTTTTTCTTTTCTGTTCCTTTCTTTCCTTTTATATGACAACAGTGATTGAACCAGAGCCTCCGTACTTAGGCACCAGCTGTTTTTTGTTTTTCATATGAGAAAGGGTCTCCTAAATCACTGAGTTACCAGGTTGGGCCAGAAATATCGATCTTGATTTCTTTAAGGGTGTTACTCTTCAGGAAATCAAAATGAATTATGAGTCTTCAAGAAAATCATGCCAAATTTAGATTATGTGTTGCTGAAGCAAGCACTCCTGAGGATCCGTATCTTGTTTGTATCTGACTTAATCCAACTATGTTTACATTTCATTGGTATCTTTGAAAAATCAACTAAAAACACCAGGTACAACGCAGAAAAAATGTTTCCACATGTTTATTTGGAAAGTATGAGCCATGAAAATTTACAAATAAAGCAGTAACCTGTATTTGTAACTAATCTCAGAATTTTCTTCCCCAACTACTGACAGCAGCCAATTATTTTTGTTTTGTTTGTGGCTGACTAAACTCAAAGTGTTCAAATAGAGCTATCTTCCCAGCCTGTTTTACTTTTAATTTTGAGACAGGGTAAGTTGCAAAGTCTCTCAGTTGATCAGGCTGTGTTTGAACTTGTGATTCTTTGACCTCAGTTTACCAGTGTGCTGGGATTACACGAATTCATTACCAATCCCAGCTGGCAGCAGTTTTTTTTTTTTTTGTCTTTTTGAGACAGGGTCTTGCTATGTAGTTCAGGCTGACCTTGAGCTCACTTTTGTAGCCCAAGCTGGTCTTGAACTCCTATCAATCCTCCTGGTAGCAGTTTTTGAATTGGCATTTTTGAGGAGAGCATGTTGTTGAGCTCCACCTAGTGGTGATTTTGCCAATTTGCTTTAAAATTTTAAAAAGGTGAGGTATTGGGGAGTTCCACTGCTTTTATCTTTTTAAAAGAAAAAGCATGTTTGTTTAAAAAGCCTCTCTGAACTAACCTATTATTTTCCTGGATTTAAGAACATGTGCTCACAGAAGAGAATCCCAACAGCACAAGAAATAAAGAGGGCCAGTCAGATAGCTCAGCCAACTAAAGTGCCTGCTCAAGCAGTGACCAGGTTTGATCCCTGGCTTACTGTGCTGGCTCCACCCCTAGGATGCACTGACAGGGTGATAGAGACTGCGTGTGGTGGTGTGTGCCTGTATTCCCAGTGCTTGGGAGGCCGAAAACAAGAGGATCACTGCAAGTCTGATCTGTGTAGTGAGACTCTATACTAAATACAAAAAAAAAAGAGAAAGAACAGGATTATGTCAAATTAAAAAGGTGTATGCACAGCAAAGGAAATAAACAAGGTGAGGAGAGAATGAATAAAATAGGAAGTAATTTTTTCCAGCTATTCCTTAGACAGAGGACTAATATCTAAAGGAATTAAAAAAAAAATTAGACCCTCCAAAATAAGACTCAATCAAAGAATGGTAATTGAAATCAACAGATACCTCTGAAAAGGTATATAAAATGGCCAACAAATACATGTAAAAATGTTCTACATCTTTGGCTAACAGAAATGAAAATTAAAATGAGATTTTCATTTTAGTCCATAAAAAACGACTACTACCAAAAAATAAATGCTGGCCAAGTTTTGGGAAGAAGCCCTTCTATAATGCTGGTGGGAATTAAACAAGTACAACCACTATAGAAATCAATATAAGACTCCTCAAAAGACAAAAACTGTAACTCCACCTGAACCAGTTATCTTTTTCTGAGTGTCTTATCAAGAGTTAAAAGACATCATACCACAATGATGTATACATAGCCACATTTATAGCAACACAATTCACAATGGCTCCATCTTAGAAACAGCCTATATGTCCACTAATAGATGAAAAGATAAAGAAAATGTGATACATCTCCACAAGGAGTATTACTTAGCTATAAAGAATAAATTTTGGTCATTCATAGCAAACTGGATGTACCTTGAGACCAAAATGCTAAGTGAAATAAATCAAACCTAAAAGATTAAGTATCACATGGTTCTCTTATATGAGAAACCCCAAGTATACATAATTTAAAGAACAAAATAATTTAAGTTAGATTTAGTTTCTTTGTGGATGGGGAAGAGAACTAGAGATGGAAAGGCAGAAGGGAGAAAAAAACTAAGATATGATAATAAGCATGTATCAACTCCCCATGATAAATGCTTCATTATATACTGCAAACCTGTCTGGTATAAATGTACCAAATGTACCATTTGGTTACTACGGCATAATACACTAGGCTACTAAGGTTCAATATATTACCGCAATAAGGATAATATGAAACCAAGTAAGCTTAGTATAATTCCTAATTCTCAAAAATTAAACAGCCTCAACCTTTGAATGCTTTAATGATTATCAAGACTCATTAAGGGCTGGCCTGATAGCTCAGCGGACTAAAGTGCCTGCTTAGGCAGAGGGCTGGGGATGGAACCCTGTCAAGCTGAGAGGGTGATTAAGACTAGGCATGGTGGCATGCCTGTAATTCCAGCCCCTGGGAGGCTGAACACAGGTGGATCACTACGAGTCCTATCTACATAGTGAGATCCTGTACACCCTGTCCTAAGTACAGAAAGGAAAAAAAAAAAGACACATTAATTACAGGTGTGCTTAGCAAAAGGGAGAAAAATGTTTTTCTCTAAAAACAGGAAAAATGAGAACCTGACCTAATGATACCTGTTTCTAAGGTGTCTGGTTCATCCGGTCTCTGGGCAATCTGTAAATAATACAGCAGAGAGCCATACAGGTGAGTCCGCACTCGCTGGAATCCACCACCTAGGAAATCAGAGATGTAGTCAACTGAAAAACTTCTTCAATGAAAGTTAAAACAAATACAAAGCTGTAATTATAGAAAATTTATAGATTTTAAAAAAAAAAACCTGTCTTCAAAATGAAGTCTAACAGTTTCTTCAGTATGATGTGCAGTGAAGAATCTCCAACAGAAGAAGCAAAACCCACCAGCGGGTTTTCTGCTGAAGGAGGTAAGGAGAAAGAGCTCTCAAGCATGAACGCGTAGTGGGCCTCTCCGGACCCCAAGACCACCAGCTGCTTCTGCTCTGTGCAGACCGCCTGGCTCAGGTGAGCGGTCAGGGTGAAGACAGCACCAGCAACCACCGGCATCAGTTCCTGCGCTGCTTCATCATCCAGGATCTTAAAAGTACAAAGGATATCATGGTGAGGATACTGCACTCCGCCAGGAGAGCAATGGTATTATGCACTTTTAACTTTCTAACTACTATAGCTTTCTCAGGATGGGACACAAGAGCTGTTCAAAGAAACAAGGCTAAAATATGAGTGAGAAATTAAAATGTAATGCTTAACCATAAGCATGGTTAAGATGTTCTTAACCATAAGAGACTGCTACCTGAACTGACAAAGAGGCTCTGGTTTGGGGATCTGCACACAATTCTCACCTTAGGTCTCAGGTGAGAACAGCCAATCAGTATTTGACAAAGCTACCTAGATAACTGATCCACACACTAGCTGAGAGCCTCTACTGTACAAAACAATAACGACCAAAGAGTGGTCGTTAACACAGCTGTGTTTTACTTAAATATGATTAAATTTTATATATGCAATACGCATTTGATCAACAGCAGCAAGTATGTTAGGAACCATGCCACCTTATCATGGACATCCTGTAGAATATCACGAATGATGAGCTGCCGGTCCTCGGCCTGAATGAGGTCCTGGGGACAGGCTGTCAGGACGACCTCCACCAGCTGCCTCCACGACTCCAGGACATGCCGCTTCGCATGCAGGCACTGCAACAGTTTGTTTCTTCCCACTACATACTGCAGAATGGTGCTAATCTCCTAAAGCCCCAGAAATAGAAATGCAAAATTAACACACATAGGTAAAATAATGTCTGCTATCCATAGGTTCTTACTTCTTAATACTGTCAGATATTCAGAAAACATTTGAAAATTTAAATGCCAGGGAAACAGCCTACTGGCCTAAGCACTTGCCTGACTAGCACAAGGTCCTGAGTTGGATTTCCAGTACCAAAAAAAAAAAAAAAAGAAAATATATCATGTGCATGCTGCATAGCACATACCTCTGATGTCATGGAAGCCATGGCTATGAAAGCAAAGATATAAAACTAGCATACAAGCTGTGTGTTTATTTTGGCTTTGGTTGTTTTTTTTAGACAAGGTCTCACTATGCAGTTAAAGCCAGCAATGAACTCACCCGTGACCTTCCTGCCTCAGCCTCTCTAGTGCTGGAATCATAGGTGTGCACCACAACACCCAACTTAACTCAAGGGACAGAGGTGGCATAGATCGACATCTATTTTACAGTCTGCCTATTTACACTTAATTCTAGAGCACAATAATCGCCCAGAGCCTAAGTTTAATGGCTTGTTCCTTTAGATGTCTATTTCTTTGCTTCTATTTCTTCACATGAGCTAGTCAGCTGTGTTCCCATGAGTGTGATTCTTCCCATTTGAATTCTTACCACAACTCCTCACCTGAAATGACGATTGACTCTTTCAAAGAAATCCCTAAATAGTACAGCAGAAGTCACTTATTTTGGCATACCAAGCATTAAACTCAATTTCGTTTATAAAAATTATAGTATCTAAAGTGAGCAATTCCCTAACAGCTTAACTTTTAAATAGTTCGCTAATTAAACTATAGGTTTATAGTTTTGTCTTTGAAACAGCAAATAAATAGTTTAAGCAGTTAAAAGGACAAACATTAACATTTATTCAATAAAGCTTACCTCCATGAGTAGAGGTCTCTGTCCTATGGCTGCCATACCCTGAAGAGCATTTACTTCAGCCACCAGAACTCTGTGAAGAAGCTACGCAATTAGAGAAAAAACAAGGGAAAATAAGGCTGTCTCAGATACTGGCAGAACGGCAATACCTAGAAAGCATTATAAACTATCCTGAAGGGAAGTTTCAGAATCTTTTCCTATAGTAATCTAACAATGGCACTGTCAACCTTGCAAATAAAATACAAAGTCTCTACGAGGCAACGCCTACATCATCCTCCTTCCCATGAGGCCATTACTTTTTACCTGGTTAAGATTTAAGTTATCTAAAGCACTGCACATTGTTAGCTGGGCAGGACAATTATTAAAGGAAGATGATGAGGATCATTTTATAGAAGTTAGGTTGACTATAAAGCTTTAATTTCTGCATATGTGATAAAAACCTGAGTCCAAAAGTTAGTGAACAAAATTTCTAAGAAAATAAAATTTTTTTTTCTCATAGTTCAATGTATAAGCCACTTGATAAAACACATACTTTAAAAGCAGTCCTTACCTTGACATTGCAGACTGTTTGTCCGCGTAAATTCTTATGTTCACAGTTTGCAATAACTTGCTCAATCTGGTTCCGATCAAAAAAATCCAACTGCAGAGGCTCAGGGATTTCATGACTGAAGTCAATTGAGTCAAGAATACTTAGGATTTTTCGACGTACTAAAAAAATAAAAAGTAAATCATTACATACAGAGGGCACTGAAGAACAAACCTTCATGCCCAACCCCAAGATGGTGTTCAGAAACCAATGACAATGCTGCAATGTAAATCTTTTATTTCTGTTCTACTCACAAAATATTTTTCATCTTATAATCCTAATTAAAAAAATGTTTGTGCATGACAGTCCTTTACATAACTCTTCTATACCAGTTTTGCCGAAAGGGCAGAGTAATGTCTTTAAGCAATTAAAAATGTCTATAAAATAAATTCATTAGAAAAACAAACTCCTTAGCCAGGCGTGGTGGCACACGCTTGTAATCCCAGCACTCGGGAGGCTGAGGCAGGAGGATTGGTGTGAGTTCGAGATCAGCCTGGGCTACAAAAGTGAGCTTAAGGCCAGCCTGAACTGCATAGTGAGACCCTGTCTCAAAAAGAAAAACAAACAAACAAACAAACTCTTTACCTTTTGTGCTAGTGTCAACATGAAGGAACCCAGAGACAGATCTGTTTTCCTCTTCCATTCCTCCTTCCCCATCTGGTAGAGCAGAAATAATATGACTGAGAAGTGAAGGACACACTCAAAACTACATTTATTTGGAGATTGAAACAATGTATTTTATTTCTAGGTGATCACTGTTGCTAAGTCAAAGAGCCCTTTCCAAATGCCTAAGATGCAAGGATCCATGAAATCTACTGGCATTTATTTAATTCTTTCCATCTTTATGGGATCCATTCAAAATTTTAAAAAGGTTATCCATATTTCAAAACTGGCAGCTGAGTATGTCACTCAGTGGGAGAGCTCTTGCCTTGCATGCACAAGGTCTTGGGTTTGATCCCTAGCACCATGAAACTGGCAAGACCCACTCATGAGAAATAGTACATACAAAATACTTAAGTTTAAATTGCATAATGCATACTGAAACAGCTTGGTTCATGCTGGCTCAGTGTGACAAACACCACTAAGTAGTTTCTATTATGGATTCTGAAAACAAAAATAACAGTAGGATGATTTTCAAATTTTAAGGAGAAACATTCCAAAGGTGAGAAAAACTGACTTGGTCTCTAACCACATTCTCAGCCTAAGATTCAGATTTGTACTTGAACGAAGACCAGCCCTGGCACTGTGTAGGCAATGTCGGTGTTTACCTGAGTATGGTCTTGCTGGCATGTCATCCAGTAGGAGGTGAAGGAGCTTCTGGGTATGTGATCGCTGACGATTTAGAGAAGTGACTCTGAGTTCTATTGAGGCAGTTTTCATAAGCCATGACATTTGATTTAACATAGAGATTTCATATTCTAGAATTTAAACACACAAATTTCATTGCTCAAAGTAAAAGCACAAGATCAGAACATATGTAAATCATGAGATCAAAATTAATCAGATACTTTCCCATGTGACAGTCAATAATTTATAAAACGTGCCAACATTGTAACTTGTCACTCCGTAATATTACAAAAGAAAAAAGATATGAAGCAAGAAGGTAGCATGTGTCCATGAAAGACGAGCTAAGGTAAAATGAACAAAACAAGTACTTTGTATTAAGAGGATAATTCCATAAAAACCTTGAGTACTCAATAATTTGACATACATAAATATCTTATTTTTAAAAGGTGAATACATAACTCATTATAAACTATCATAAAGTAGATTTAGAGTTCACAACACGAACTTAGAAGAAATTATACTCAATCTCTTTTTCCTTTTGTGTAACCATGCCTGGCAAAGATATCTCTTAAAATAACTAAGGATATCTGATTTAATATGTAATTAGTACTAGGGGTGACTTATACAATATTTTTAAAATCCAGTATTTTTATATTTGAAGTCAAAATATATGCACGTTGAAATAAACTGTGTAAAATGATTTCTAGGCTATGTGTACAAGGTATATATTAACAAAAATGAATTTCATGTTTACACTTGGGTCCCATTCCCAATCTCATTATTTATGTGCAAATATTACAAAATCAGAAGTCAAAATCAGAAATACCTCTGCTATCAAGTGTTTCAGATAAGTAACATCAATCTGTAATAATAAAGGAAAATAATATCCTACCTTTGTTAGAGAAAGGCAGATGCTGCAGCTGAGAAAACAAGAAATCCTGGCTGGTTCTCAAGTACCTCATAGTAGGACCAGAAGTATCAGAGCATGCACATAGCTGATATATCACCTAATGGAGTAAGAGCACATTGCAAAGGGGAAGGGGAGAAAAAGGAGATGAGATGTGTTGTGTCCATGCATGGACTCCCCATGAGGAATATAATCATTATAATATGGCACTTGTCTTAGTACTGTTTTATTTTGTTTTATTTTTCTTTTTATGATGCTGAAGGTCAAACCCAGAGTCTTGTGCATGGTAGGCAAGTGCTGTACCATCATGCTTAACCTCTAGCCCATTTTTAACTTTGTACAAGCTGATGTTTCTTGTTGTTGCACGAACTAGTGCGGAATTCCTTGACCAAGCAGTCTTCTTGCCTCATCTTCTTGAGTAATGGATCTGCAGATGCGTCCTTCGTGCCTAGTTTAAATATTGTGTATTGCTGAAGAAAGATGGACAGTTTTCTTTAAAGCTAGTTTTACTTACATAAAATTTTTTGCCATTTTTATTTAGACCTTTATGATATTCATATCTGTAATACAAATCTTTTATGTAAAGAGTCATTTTTTGTTTGATATAAAAGTGTTTTTCTCCAAATCTGTTTTTTTCTATTAACTTTTTATTTAGAGTTT